>JAANDH010001099.1:0-15220 GCA_011799765.1 Nymphaea thermarum
CAAGTTGAGCTTGTTTGACATATACGCTCCAACTTGAGGGGGAGTGTTAAGACATGTTTATATTGAGTGTTAGGGTACTTATGTAATAAGGGGTTCTTTTAATGACTTGCGTGTAACTTCTCCCTCTCCTCTAGTCTATATAAAGAGGAGTTAGGGCTTCTTTAATGTCAATTAAGTTTCTCTCTCATAAGATTTAACATGAATAGTGTGCAGGCACACATCACTCTTACGATTGCGTATTATACCTCTGCCAAGCATATGTGGGAATTTCTGAAGCAAACTTACTCCCACGATAAGAATATGAGCAAAGTCTTGCATGTTGAAGAAGAACTTCTTAAACTTCAACAAGGTGACTCAGATCTGGCCCAATACTTTGCGTCAGTCAAATCAGCCTATGAGAGGCTCAAAGCCCTACGTCCCCCGTGTCAATCATGCTACAAAACCCACTTTGAGCAGCTCATGGTGGCGAAATTTTTAGCTGGGTTATCTCTTGATTTTGCAGTGGCCAAAGCTCAAATCTTGATTGGGGCTGAAATTTCCAGACCTTGCTGAGGTCTATAATAGGCTAAGTCGTCTGGCGGTGACTCTATCTCCATCCTCAACTGATGCACCTTCTTCAGCATTAGTTGTCTCAGGAGGTCGTGCGCAGTCTTTAGCCATCTCAGGAAGCCGAGGACAAACCTTCAATAGAGGGAGAGGAGGTCGTAGTTCAGGAGGTGGACGTGGTAGATTTTGTAGAAATAAAGTGTGCAAGAAAGTAGAAGAAAGCACTCCAATGTAACGTGGAAAACCCTCAACACGAGGGAAGAAAAACCACGGGTGAGGAGGTCTGATGCCCACTAGCGGCCAGACACTCTCTTGTCTCTTGCTTCTCCAAACAACTAAATTCCTCCCCAAGTAGACGCAATACCCTGAAGTAGATTTTCTGGTGTCAACACAGCCTGCCCAGTCTGCATCAGAATACCCTTCAACTTCAATAGATCTTTGTTGCACATATAGAAGTCCCTTCCCGGGATTCTTCTTCAAGTAGCACAGAATTCTGTCAACCGCCTTCAAGTGCACATCTGTAGGTGCATGCATGAACTGGCTCATCATAGAACCGCAAAGGTGATATCAGGTCTAGTCAGAGTGAGATAAATCAGTTTGCCAACTAGACGTTGATACCTCCCTTTAGCTTCTTCACACAACAGTTCTCCATCTTTGCTATCAAGTTTATGCCCAGCGTCTATAGGAGTAGAGGCAGGTCTGCACCCCAGTTTTCCTGTCTCCTTCAGTAGATCCAAGGTATACTTCCTTTGATTAAGTACAAGAGTTGTACCTGATCTAGCAATTTCAATACCAAGGAAATACTTCAGCTTACCAAGATCTTTTAGACCAAATTCAGTAGATAGTAAACCCTTTAACCTTGCTATCTCTTCCTTATCATCACCTGTAACAATCATATCATCAACATAAACTAACAGTAGAGTAACTTTACCCTCTATTCTCTTTACAAACAGGGTATGATCTCCATTTCCTTGTTTGTAGCCATGTTTCTTCATAACAAGTCTGAGCCGTTCAAACCATGCCCGGGGAGACTGCTTTAGCCCATACAAAGCTTTCTTCAATTTACAGCATTTTCCAGGTTTCTCAAAACCTGGTGGCATGCACATGTACACCTCCTCTTCAAGATCTCCATTGAGAAAGACATTTTTCACATCAAGTTGGCACATCTCCCAACCCTTCAGCACCACCAATGAAACGATAACTCTAACAGTCTTCATCTTTGCAACTGGAGCAAACGTCTCTAAGTAGTCGATCCCATACTTCTGACTAAACCCCTTGGCCACCAATCATGCTTTGTACCTCTCAATGTTCCCATCTGGTTTGTACTTAACAGTGTAGACCCACTTTGACCCAACCAAATGGGCTGCTTCAGGGATATCAACTACCTCCCATGTCTGATTTCTGTCTCAGGCTTCCATCTCTTCTTCCATTGCATGAGACCACTTAGTGTCACCCTGAGCCTCTGTAGCATTCCTGGGAATCACAACCATAGCCAAGGAGGATACAAAGCATTTATAGTCAGTGCTCAATCTAGAATAAGATACGAAGTTACCAATGGGGTGCTGGGTACATGACTTGACACCCTTTCTCAAGGCAATGGGAAGATCCTCATTTTCTTTATCAGTCTGAATTTCTCTTCCAACATCTTGCTTCTTGTTGACGGGTCTTTTGCTGTACGGGTCCAGATCCTTACCCGATCCGGTTTGTCCTAATTAGGACTACTTATGTCTTTGTAAACCCTAATCATAGTGTTAATGAAGTTTTGAAGAGAGAGTGTGTCTGGCTGCTAGTGGGTGTCAGACCTCCTCACCCGTGGTTTTTCTTCCCTCGTGTTGAGGGTTTTCCACGTTACATTGGTGTGCTTTCTTCTACTTTATTGCACACTTTATTTCTACATGGTATCAGAGCCGTGAAGTTCCGGCGTGTCCGATTCGCGTTTTTGTTTTTCTTGCGGCCGTGTGAGAGGAGGACTCGTGCTGACACTGTTCATTGACCGTCGCCCGACGCCGTGCCGGTTTGCTGCCCAATGTGGACGCGGTCATCGCCCGACGTGGACACGGTCATCGCCCGACGCCGTTGGTGTTCAGGCAACTTTTCCAGCGCCTCTCTCGACGCTGTTGGAGTTCCGGCGATCTTTCCAGCGCCTCTCTCGACGCTGTTGGAGTTCTGGCAACTCTGTTTCCAGCGACTCTGTTTCTGCCCTGCTTGCCGCTGTAAAGCTCCAGTGGACCCCGACGGAGGCTGTTGCGCCCGACGGTGTATCTTCTGGCTGCATCGCCTGAGAACGTTGCCGCCGCCGCCACCAGCGTCACCAACTTCATCGCCCGCTCAGCCTCTGCCGCCCTGCTTCCGACAGAAGCGCCGCCCCGCCCTCTGCTTCCGCCGAGCGCAGCCCTCTGCTTCCGCCGAGCGCAGCCCTCTGTTCCCACTTCGATTTCAGTGCTGCATAAAAGTTTGCAACTGAGAGAGCACCTTGTCGTAGGGAGTATACATCCTTCATAAGTTGATACACACGAACTTTCTTTTTCTTTTGACCATACATCTGCTCCAAAATGATCCACATCTCTTGCAGTCTTCTTGCGAAGAATGAGGGGTTGGATATCAGGGGACACTGAATTAACAATCCAGGTTTTTACCTGGTTGTCTTCAAGAAACCAAGTATCCCAAGCCATACTGTCTGCCGCAGGTTCAACCTTTCTCCCATTCACATAGGCAATGCGTCCTCGCCCAACAATCCCCATAGTAATTGCAGGAGACCATCGTGAATAGTTCTCCTTGGTAAGTTGAATGGTAGTGACCTGAACCGGTACATGATCAGTCCGTGCAGACGCAACATCAGGTAGGTTGGTATTGACCGAAGAGGAAGACGAGTCAGCCATGATCACAAATCAGAAGCGGCTGCCACGGGGTAGAGGTTGTGGATCAACGGCGGAAGCGGCGTGAGCAACAGGAGCGGTGGGCTGCAGCGGAAGCGGCAGAAGCAACAGCGTCGGGTGGCAGCGGCAACAAGGAGGAACTGCGGCGGCAGAGAGCAGAGAACAACAGCGGCAGCAATAGAGAACGACGGCGGTGGCAGGGAGCAGCGGACAGGCAGAATCTAGTGGAGGCAGATCACTGGACGAAACTGAGGAAGAACACCGGAAAAACAGAGGAAGATCGCTGGAAAACCAGAGGAAGAACGCCAAAAAGGGAACAAACCAGTTCGGACGAAACCGCACCAGGAGAACGACGCTGACGGAGACAGAATCAGAGCGACGCTACCAGAGCGACACTGGGTGGATCGTTGCTGATTGCTGGCGTCGGCCAAGGTGCAACGGCGCTGGACGCGGGCGTCGAGCGTCGGGCGTCAGGCGTCGGGCGAGGTGCACACGGGAGAGGCTCCTGGTCCGTGCGATGATGAACAGTCCGGGCGATGACTCCTCCAACACGAACCAAAAAACGAATAACCAACTAATAACGCCGGAACTTCACGGCTCTGATACCATGTAGAAATAAAGTGTGCAAGAAAGTAGAAGAAAGCACTCCAATGTAACGTGGAAAACCCTCAACACGAGGGAAGAAAAACCATGGGTGAGGAGGTCTGACGCCCACTAGCGGCCAGACACACTCTCTCTTCAAAACTTCATTAACTCAAAGATTAGGGTTTACAAAGACATAAGTAGTCCTAATTAGGACAAACCGGATCGGGTACGGATCCGGACCCGTATAGTAAAACCCGTCAACAGATTTCAACGCACATTCTGTGGAAGACTTGATCATCTAGAAGATAGATGCTAGAATACACATGGTCGCCCAATGATTCGAGGCTCTGAGTCATCACAGGTCAAGATTTCGTCTCATATCCCAAAAGCTTCACATGTTGAAGATGACCATTCAGAATCAAATGCAGAAAAGGTCACTGTTAGTATGAGTAAATCAGAGTATGAAGTATGAACAATTTCTGGCTCAGAAAGCTTCATCTTCCTCCTGCCAGTGTACATTTGTGGGTGATTCTACTTTTGCCACCACTATGCAGAACCAAGATCCAGGTATGTCATGGATTATTGATTCTGAAGCCTCCAAGCACTTTTGCAGTCGACCAAACTTATTCACTGTGCTTCACCATTTTCCTCAACTTACAGTGCAAATAACCCAGTCTTTCACGAAAGAACTAAACACATTGAAGTAGACTGTCATTACATTCGTGATTTAGTTCAAGGAGGAGTGATTTCTACAACTCACGTGGTCTCTGAAGAACAAACTGCTATATCTTTACTAAAGCTCTTGCAATTAATGAATTTTCAAAGTGTTGTAACAAGCTGAGCATGGTAGATATCTATGCTCCAGCTTGAGGGGGAGTGTTGACATTGAGACACTTTTTAGAATATTAAAGAACTTGACAGTTCTTTAATTATTTTCAATAACTTTTGGTTTACATTATAATTTTGCTTTTACCCTAATTCTCCCTTAAGTAATGGTTAGGGTAAGTGATCAATAACAAGTTGGACGTGTTTTCTTCTCTCTCTTTGTCTCACGAAAACAAGAGCAACTACACTATTTATAGAGAAGAATACACAAGGAGGAGAGAGATCTAGTCGTTGGACTAGTTCCAACGGCTAAAAATCTAGCCATTGGGACTAGCCCTCCTTTAGACAATAAGGCAAAATTAGGAGGGTAAAAGTGGAAATCCAAAAATACAGAAAAGGAAAAATACATAAAGAAATGAAAAATTACATAAACAACCTAAGTATCCTAATATATATATATATATATATATATATATATATATATATATATATACATATATATATAGGACATATATTAGTTGACTAATATATGTAATATACATATATATAGATATATATAGATCGGGATACATACATTCTAACAAATGTAACTTGGAGCACATGTTTTTTGTGACTTGAAGACTTTAAGTTGGAGGATGAACTAATTATAGTTTATGGACTAAATTTGTTAGGATTGTCATGCTTAAAATTCTCCGATTGTTTGCTTGTTGTTGCAGAACTCAGAGATCTCAAGTTGAAAAAAAGCTATTTCAGCTTGAATCATATAAAAACTGCTACAAATAACTTTGATTTGGAAAATAAGGTTGGAGAAGGCGGATTTGGACCAGTTTACAAGGTACCTTTTGAATTTTGTGAAATTATAAATGATTTTGCTCATGTTAGGTCTTATTTAAGAAACATTTTTTTGCATAATAGTAGAGCAATATTTGTTTCTTTTAGGAAGATAAGGAAATTCCTCTACGAAAAGTCATACATATGCTTGGTATTTGTATTATATACACTAGGTCAGCAGGATGAGAAAATATGATTTATTCTTTAAGATCATTTTTAAAGCTGGTTTTTACTAGGAAGCACATTTAAAATAGTCTATCCTCCACACTTGCATATTTTGATAAATAAACTATTATATTTATCATAGCCCATAGGGTTGTAATCTCATATGGGCCTTCATTTCTCCACTAGTATGTCATATGCCCATGTTAAAGCTGTTTTTAACGAGGGAAGTTCCTTCTCTACCTCCACACTTGCACAGTTTAAAAGATTAAATATATATCCGTTCTGGGGTTATAACTTTGCGTTTTACAAGATTAGTATGTATCTATGCTGGGGTTATAACTTTGCCTCTTACAAGATTTTCTTTTACTTTACCAGTATTCTGAAATTTGTGGTCAGCATCAATATTTCCTTTTTATTTTTCATGCTTTAAACACAGGGAACACTACCAGATGGAAGAGTAGTTGCAGTTAAACAGCTTTCATCAAGGTCAAAGCAAGGAAATCGGGAATTCCTGAATGAGATAGGTGTTATATCTGCTTTGCAACACCCAAATCTTGTGAAGTTATTTGGCTGTTGTATCGATGGCAAGCAGTTGATGCTAATATATGAATACATGGAAAACAACTCCCTGGCGCGTGCTCTTTTTGGTAAGATTTTAATGTGCTTGACAATTGACATGATTCTTTTTATGATGGTAGATCAGTTCACTACTCTTGCAGAACTTAACGTATGTTATACAGTCCTTATAGTCTGCAGAATCATCTTAAAATCAATAGTCCAGTTCAAATATTTTTTCTTTTAAATAAATGACACATCATTACCTAACACTGAAAATGATAAGAATTTGGTGATTCATAGGTCCAACTGAACACCAATTGAAGCTAGACTGGGCAACAAGATGCAGGATCTGCATTGGAATTGCGAAAGGTTTAGCTTATCTGCATGAAGAATCCAGGCTAAAGATAGTTCACAGAGATATCAAAGCTACAAATGTCCTTCTTGACAAGGAGCTGAATGCTAAAATATCAGATTTTGGTTTAGCAAAGCTTCACGAGGATGAAAATACACACATCAGCACTCGAATAGCTGGCACTATGTGAGTCACCAATTCAAGTGCTCTCTCTCTCTCTCTCTCTCTCTCTCTCTCTCTCTCTTATTTCCTTTTTTTTAAGCTCAGAGCCTTCTTGTTGATTGTCCTTGCAGAGGATATATGGCCCCTGAGTACGCAACACGGGGATACTTAACAGACAAAGCAGATGTTTACAGTTTTGGTGTTGTAGTCTTGGAAATTGTAAGTGGCCAAAGCAATACAAGTGGCTTACCTGGGGAGGATTATACTTTTCTATTAGACAGGGTATGTCTCTTCTCACTTTCTTATAGCTCATTTAGATAATAAATGAGGATGCTACCAAGAGAGCTCTTGAATTGAAACTAAATGCTAACGGATTCCTTTCTTTAGTCCAGTCATCTTAGAGATTGATGCTTTGATTCTGTGATTTTATGTTAGATAATGGACCGTACAGTATTAGCTAGCTGTTGCATCATGGACATCTGAGATGAGATACAAGCAAAACTTGTCTTTTTTCCCTTATTTATATATATATAATTTTTGGAAAATTAGAGTTCATAGAGAGATTGCATCTTCTATCTAACTGCGAGAACATACCCGCATGCACTTGCTTGCAACTAAAACCGAGTATGGGATCCCTTAGTTTGAAGATCTGTTGACATTTTCTGGAAGCACCTCACATGATGATGATGCTTGATATACCCTAGAGAAACAAAAGGGCCTTGTGCCTTTTCTTTGTAATCTGCTTGCATTTCTGTCTTCAATATTGCATTGCATTGAGAATGTGTCCCAGTTTACTGTACTATCTTTTCATTAGTATTAGTTGCAAGATATCTTCCAGACAATTTCTTAGCTGGCGTTTTAGCTCTTTAATGCAAGTTTTATTGAGAAAATGAAGATGGCTAGTTTTAGTCTTGTATTGAATTGTTTTCGTGAGAGAAAGAGAGAGAAGAAACACATTCAACTTGTTATTGATCACTTACTCTAACCCTTACTTAAGGGAGAATTAGGGTAAAAACAAAATTACAATGTAAACGAAAAGTTATTGAAAATAATTAAAGAACTGTCAAGTTCTTTAATATTCTAAAAACTACCTCAACTTCAACACTCCCCCTCAAGCTGGAGCATAGATATCTACCATGCTCAGCTTGTTACAACACTTTGAAAATTCCCTAATTGCAAGAGCCTTTGTAAGGATATCAGCAGTTTGTTCTTCAGAGACCACGTGAGTTGTAGACTCCTCCTTGAACTAAATCACAAATGTAATGACAGTCAACTTCAATGTGTTTAGTTCTTTCGTGAAAGACTGGGTTATTTGCAATATAGGTGGCAGCCCTGTTATCACAAAACATTGTCATAGGTAGTTGAACTGGAGTGTCAAGGCTTTCAAGCATGGATTTAACCCATGTTAATTTTGCTGCCGTTTGGGCCATGACCCTATATTCTGACTCAGCACTAGACCGTGAGACCACATTCTGTTTCTTGCTCCTCCAGGATATAAGATTCTCTCCTACAAAAATACAAAATCCAGTAGTAGATTTTCTATCTTCAACAGATCCTGTATAGTCTGCATCACTATAGGCTTGGATATCTAAGGTTTTCCCTTTCTTGAATAGTAGTCCTTTACCAGGAGAAGACTTTAAGTATTTGAGTATCATCAATGCAGCTTCCCAATGAATCTTCCTTGGTTTCTCCATAAATTGACTCAGCTTTCCCACTGCAAAACTAACATCTGGTCTTGTAACTGTCACATAAAGAAGCTTTCCAATTAATGATCTATACATCTTGGACTCTACAAGTTCTGACTGCTCATCATGTAGGTGCAATCATGGATTCATGGGAATGGTGGCAGGTTTTGCCCCCAACATTCCAGTTTTTTGCAATAAGTCTAAAATGTACTTTCTTTGAGAGAGAACTATTCCTTCCTTACCAAGAGCCACTTCTATTCCAAGAAAATACCTCAAGTGTCCAAGATCTTTTGTGACAAAGTGCTTTTGAAGAAATTCTTTGGTCTCAGATATACCTTGTTTATAGTTGCCGGTCATTATAATATCATCAACATATACTGCCAAGATAACCATACCCAACTCTCCCTTCTTAACAAACACTGAATGATGAAGAGGTGACCTCTAAAATCCACTCTGTGAGACAATATCAGATAGTTTATGAAACCACGCATGGGGACTTTGTTTCAGTCCATATATGGCCTTTCGCAATTTGCACACCTTCCCACACTCCCCATGAACCTCGAAGCTAGGTGGTTGTTGCATATAAACTGTCTCCTCAAGATCGCCATACAAGAATGCATTTTTGACATCCAATTGATGCATCTGCCAGTCATAGTGAACTGCAAGAGAAATCAAGAGGCGAATGGTACCTAGCCGAGCCACTGGTGAGAACGTGTCAAAGAATACCATAGGTCTGAGTATACCCTTTTGCGACCAGCCGAGCTTTATAGCGTTCAAGGGTGCCATCTGCATGGTATTTGATAGTGAATACCCATTTGGATCCAACAATATCACAACCGGAAGGAGGAGCAATAAGGTCCCATGTGTGGCGTTCCTGTAAAGTATGTATTTCCTCTTCCATAGCTTGGCGCCAATTAGGGTCTAGTAATGCTTGTTGATGACATGTCGGAGTAGTATAAGTAGACAGAGCATGAATGAATTGTCGCACCTTGTCACTTACATATTCAGACGTCATAAACTGTGAAATGGGATGAATGGTGCACTGACGTTTACCCTTCCGCAAGGCAATAGGAAGATCCTGCGAGTCAGAGATAACCAGAGGTGAGGAATCGGGTACACTTGCCTCAGGAGAGGATGATGGAGGAGAGCCATGTGAGAGACCCTGTCGGCGAGAGTAGACTAATGGAGGATCCGAAAAACGACTTCGGGGTGGTGATGAACTCGGAAGGGACATAAGCGGGAAAGGTGGGATTGGCAAAGGGCATTGAGGGAGACTCTTAGGGGCAAGAGGTTGATGGTTGTGGGAAATATGGACGGGACCCAAAGAATGTGACGTCCGCACTGACATACTCTTTCTGGTTGAGAGGGTCAAAGCATTTATAGCCTCGTTGGTTCTTGGGTTAACCAATGAAGATACATTTTCGGGCTTGGGCAGCAAGTTTATCTCGCTTTGGTCAAGGATATGAACAAAGCATGTGCATCCAAACACACGAGGTGGAGTTTGAAACAATGGACGATCCGGATAAAGCATTTGAACTGGAATTTTGTTAAGTATAGATGAGGTAACAAGCAGTTAGGATCGCATCCCCCCAAAAGTAAAATGGTACATGGCTCTGTATCATAAGAGTACGAGCAACTTCCAACAAATGTCGATGCTTTCGCTCTGCAACACCATTCTGTTGCGAGGTATGTGGACAGGTGAATTGAGGAGCAATTCCATGTTTTGAGTAAAATTGCAAAAGATTGGACGATTTCAATTCAAGAGCATTGTCAGTGCGAACAGACTTAACAGAAACTCCAAATTGAGTCTTTATTTCAATAATAAGATTTTGAAGGATACATATAGCTGCAGAACGTTCCTTCAGAAGGAAAACCCAACTAGCATGAGAGAAATCATCAACAATGACCAAATAATACCAAAATTTAGACCAGCTAGCAGTACGGCTAGGCCCCCACACATCAACATGAAATAAATTAAACATACTATGACTTGAAGGACTTAGACTCGAAGGAAAACTACTCCTAGTGTGTTTCCCAAGTTGACAAGCTTCACACTGGAGTGACTCTGACATGGAAAGCTGAGGAAACAAGCAACGAAGTTTTGACACTGATGGATGCCCAAGTCTGAGATGCCACTGAAGACTAGTAGGTTTGGATGGAACTGATGTAACAGCTATGTCCATGGCCTCAGACAGGAAATAGACTCCCCCTCATTCATGGCCTCCACCAATCATCCTCCCAGTCCGCAAGTCCTGAAACCAACACGAACCAGGATAAAAAATGACTCTACAGTTCAAATCATGAGTCAGCCCTTTAACTGAGAGAAGATGAGTGGGAAAGTCAGGAGAAAACAACACGTTATTCACAGTTAAACAATCAGAAATTTTCACACTGCCCCAACCGATAATAGAAGAGAATCTCCCATTTGCAAGCTTCACCTGTCTAGGTTGAAGGCTCCAGAATCAATAATCCATGACATACCTGGATCTCGGTTCTCCATAGTGGTGGAAAAAGCAGAATCACCCACAACTGTAGACGCCAAGGAGGAAGATGAAGCTTTCTGAGCCAGAAATTGTTCGTACTCTGATTTACTCATACTAATAGTGACATTTTCTGCATTTGATTCTGTATGGTCATCTTCAACATGTAAAGCTTTTGGGATATGAGACGAGCTCTTGATCTGTGATGACTCGGAGCCTCGGATCATTGGGCGACCATGTTTATTCCAGCATCTATCTTCTAGATGACCAAGTCTTCCACAAAACGTGCATTGAAATCTACCACGTCCACCTCCTGAACTACGACCTCCTCTCCCTCTATTGAAGGTCTGTCCTCAGCTTCTTGAGATGGCTAAGGACTGCCCACGACCTCCTAGGACAGCTAATGTTGAAGAAGGTGCATCAGTTGAGGCTGGAGATAGAATCACCGCCAGATGACTTAGCCTATTATAGGCCTCAGCAAGGTCTGGAATTTCAGCCCTAGTCAACATTTGGGCTTTGGCCACTGCAAAATCAGGAGATAACCCAGCTAAAAATTTCGCCACCATGTGCTGCTCAAAGTGGGTTTTGTAGCATGATTGACACGGGGGACGTAGGGCTTTGAGCCTCTCATAGGCTGCTTTGACTGACACAAAGTATTGGGCCAGATCTGAGTCACCTTGTTGGAGTTTAAGAAGTTCTTCTTCAACCTACAAGACTTTGCTCATATTCTTATCGTGGGAGTAAGTTTGCTTCATAAATTCCCACATATGCTTGGCAGAGGTATAATACGCAATCGTAGGAGTGATGTGTGCCTGCACACTATTCATAATCCATGACATAACAATATTGTTATCTTCCTCCATGTAGAATATTTTCCCTTCTTAGTTAGGGGTTCTTCCTCCTCAATAACATCTTTCTTTCTGTGCCCCTTAACAGACATCATAAATATGCGACACCAGATTTCATAATTTGAGCCATCTAACTTCACAGTAGACCCAAATGAAAGAAGATTCCCATAGACTTTATATTCTCCCTGTGTATCAACAATACTATCCCTTTGCTCCATAGTGAAGATCAAAGAAAAGAATCTTTGCACACTTAATATAAAATCTCTGCACACTTAATGTGGACTGCTGGAAAAAACAATGAACGTGCAGGCAGAAAAATCCAGTCACAGATTTTAACGTCTAGATGCTGTTAACATGCATTCAAAGCAGGTAGCAGTCACACCTCCTTGACGTCCCTGAACAACAGGAAACTTTGCCAATAATTACTGCTGAAAAACAAACTTACAGATGAAGGCTGCCGCTGCTTTTTCTGTTCCCAACCTCAACTCTCAAACAGCAAGTCCACATCTTGCTATTCCACAATCAGCAACGTCAACAAACCATCTCCCCAACCAGCAGCAGCTATCTACAACCAGAAACAGCAACAAGCAATATCTGATCAGCAACAGCGAGAGGATCCTAGCAGTCACACCATGTTCCACTAGTGGATCTGACCACGCGTTCCACATAAGCGTGATCAGATTCCACCCTCCAACGAGCAATAGAAGGAAGAAGAAGAAGGACATGAGAAAGGAGATGGGGAGACGAGAGAGGGGGAAGAACGAGAGAGGAGGAAGAACGAGAGAGGGAGATTCAGTCTCTGCCCATCAACTGAAGAGAGAGGAAAAGAGAGTTTAGGGGTTAGAAACCTGACAGTCGCTGGAGAGGAGATCGCCGGAAATCTGCCAGTCGCCGGCAGCCTGAAGTGATCACGCCACTGGCTCTGATACCATGTTTTCGTGAGAGAAAAAGAGAGAAGAAACACGTCCAACTTGTTATTGATCACTTACCCTAACCCTTACTTAAGGGAGAATTAGGGTAAAAACAAAATTACAATGTAAACGAAAAGTTATTGAAAATAATTAAAGAACTGTCAAGTTCTTTAATATTCTAAAAACTACCTCAACTTCAACATGAATATCTTGAGAAAGATAAGAAATTCACAAGTCTCGGTCTCCCCATTACCAGCCATCCTAGTTTGCAGAAAAATTCTCACTGTTCCTTTGATTGATGGACCCACATCGATCCAGTGGTGTCGTCCATTTACATTTTTTTCGCACCACTCTGCCAGAGTAGTCATTTGGGCTGCTTTCTCTTATGTTTTACTTTTGAGACTGTTGTTGTAACATTTGTTTAAAACTTAAACCTTAGGGGTTGATGGTTGAAATTTCCAAGTATTTGCTTGCAAAATGATGTTAAGGCGTAGGCAATCTCGTTTGACAAAATGGAAATCAATCTGTTACTCTTTGGATCCGTTCCAAGTAATATTTTTCTGTCACAGATGTTCAAATAGGTTTTCTACCATGATCAGAGACCATTCAGGTTACATGCTATATTAATATCAAAGTTATACCACATGGATACCATTGTGACACGGGTGCGCCAGATTTGCACCTGTACCCGTGTCGACACGTGGTTACGGCAACATGGGTACGGCTGTGGCGTCGGGTGTGTGGCTCGAGTAGGGCATTGACCGCACTGGGTACGGTCAACGCACCCGAGGTCGATCCGACCATTTTCAGACTCGGTCAAAGTTGACCGAGTCCAAAATTGTTCATGCGCTTCATGCACTGTGCTATGCAGGCAGGTAGTCGATCTGGTCGAGGGTTCCTGTTCCCCTTGACCAAGGTCAAGGGTTTCTATTCTAAAACCCTCGGCTTGGTTCCTCAACCTGCTCAAGGATTGTAGAAACCCTTGACCAGATCGAGGGTTTTTGAAACCCTCAACGAGAGAGAGAGAGGGGGAGATGAGGTGAGGAGAAGAGGAAGAATACCTCCTTCTGTCCTCCATCCTTGCCGTTGCATCCAGCAAGCGAGATGGAGAGGAGGTTGTTGATAGATCGTATGTTTCGGGTCCGGATCCATACCCGACCCGTCTTGTAGCCCGTGTTGGGCACTACTTAAGTCATGTAACCCTAATCCTTATGCGTGAATGAGAATCTAAGGAGAGAGAGAGTCTGGCGGCTAGTGGGCACCAACTCCTCCTCATTCGTGGTTTTTTCTCCCTCCAGTTGAGGGTTTTCCACGTTACATCGTGATCATCTATGTCACACGGATACGCCAGAATGGGTCGCGTACCGGTGTCGACACGCCGACACGGGGATACGAGTACGGGGATACGGCTGGATACGTTTTGGATCGGGTCTGGGTCAGACCCGATCCAAACCACTTTTATAACCCATTTTAAGTCGCGCGTTTTGTTTTAACGCCTTTCCTTTTGACGCCCGACGGTCGACCTTCCCTCGACACCCGACGGCTTCTACGGCAGGAGATAGAGCAGTAAGGCAATGGCGGGCGACGGCGACCTCCGGCGATCGACGGCGACTTCCGGTGGCACCCGACGGCAGGCTGCAACAGATAGGTAAGTGTTTTGTTTGTCTATTTTCGATAACAGACGTTAGGGTTTCAACTTTGGGGATTTGGGGATTTTGCCGATATGGGGATTTTGCCTTCGTTGTTGTTCATGATGCTAGACGATGATGAATATGTGATAAAGATTGGAAAAAAAAAGCAATGGAACAGTCGAACAGACTTCTGTTCACTGTTGTTCGTTGCCGATTTGGGGATTTAGGGTTTGTTGTTCATGTTTCTTTTAGGCTGCCTTTAAGTTTAACGAATTCGAATTGCTTCTGTTTTGTGACTGCAGTGCATGCTTATACAATTATATTTATACTTTGTCAGTTTGTTGTATTGTTTTATTTCATAGATTTTATGTTCATTATATGTGTTTTCCATCTTTTTATGGCGAGCAGAGGAAAAACAGTGTCTCAGTCTGACCCTACAGCTACAAGTTGTGGTTCTGGATCAGCAGCTGCATCTCAGCTACAGCCACCATTATGGTCATACGTGAATATAATAGGGAAACCTCCTAGAGGTGGTGGAAATTCTTTTTTCAGGTGTAATTTTTGTCAGGGAGAGTTCAATGGATCATATACAAGAGTGAAAGCACATCTGTTAAAAATCAGTCAAAAAGGAATTCAAACATGTAAGCAAATCACCAACGAGAGTTTGGCTCAGTTGAAGAAAGAACAAAAAGCCTTTGAGAATAAAGGCACATCATCTGGATCTGGTTTCATTGACATTGGTTCAATTTTACATGATGATATTCA
>JAANDH010001099.1:18466-33808 GCA_011799765.1 Nymphaea thermarum
AAAAGGCCTTATATGGCCTTAAGCAATCGCCCAGAGCGTGGTTCGAACGATTGAGAAGAGTGATGATACGTCATGGATACAAACAAGGAAATGGAGATCACACTCTGTTTGTGAAGAAGAAGGAGAGTAGGGTTACTCTCCTGCTGGTCTACGTGGATGACATGATTGTCACAGGAGATGATGAGGAGGAGATTATCAACTCGGCTCGTTTTATAACTCGAAATCAACTCGTTTTATAACTCGAGTTTGAATTGACACTCCAACTCGTCGAGCTTATACGAGCAATTTCGTCGAACATCCATTTTCGAACGTTTCTTAACACCATCTTTTACGTTTCATAAAGGGATAATTTTGTCATTTTTTACTCATCATCATGACTACTCCCACTTTCTTTCTGTTCCTTTTTCTATAGCACAAATTACATTCTGTGATATTTATTGGTAATTTAGAACGGGCTAATGTCTCATACTAATTATGCATTCATTATCACCACATAGACATGCCTATATATGTGTGCGTGTGTGTACGGTACCCGTACCCGTACCTATGTGACATAGACGGATAAATGGATTATGCTCCCATGTCAGTGCTATACTGGTCCTGCTGGTGGACCTTGTACATCACAAATCAGGTCTAGGTCTAAGTGGAGATCAAATCCATTTTCCCTTTAATTGGATTTTGGATTTCTTAAACTCCAAACTGATTTTCTTTTATGCTTCTTCCATTCTTCCTTCTCCTACACTGTTGCCCCGCCTGCACCAATCTCCAGTGACTGGCAACAAACTCCTTCAACCGATGGTGACCTTTCAACAACTGGCAGTGACCTTCCAGGAACATATTCTTTTCTTTGTTCTCTTCCTTTTTCTTCTCACTTAAATGCTGCACATGAGATTTTGTGTGCCTGAGGATTTTATTTTGAATAGAAAAAAATATCTTTTTTCTTTATTTTTTGTTCCATATCTGGTGTTGCTTCTTTACAAGTTTTATTGTAGTGTTTAGTTTCATTTTTCTTTCTTCCATTTTTATTTAAATTGGGCTTTCTTCTTCATAGGAAAAAAATATATATTCTGTAATTTTCCTTTTGTATCTACTATATCGACAGCCGTTCCCGCACTTGAATGACATAGTATTGAACTGCTGGGCTCATTATGAGTACATCTTGTGACATTTGAATGTCATACTAGATAAGTAAATCTAGAAATCAGTTTGATAGTAACTGAAAAGGTGTATTATTTTTATGATGATATTGCTAGCTCCAAAAACGAGATGAAAAGAATGTGCCTTTCTAACTACTGCAATATAACACTACAGGCTTATGTGCTGCAAGAAAACGGCAACCTCTTGGAGTTGGTAGACCCCAAATTGGAATCAAACTTTTCCAATGACGAAGCAATTGTAATGCTGAATTTGGCTCTTTTGTGTACCTGTCCTTCACCTTCTCTTAGGCCCAAAATGTCTGCGATTGTTGATATCCTTGAAGGGCGAAGCACAATTCAGGATGTCCTAAAATTCGAGTAGCAGCATTTATGAGTGGAGCTTTCTCAAGTGCAAAGTGGCCTTCTGAAAGGTAAATTTATTATTCATTCAAATCATGTGATGGCCAACCAATAGTATAGTTTGTGGTTGAAAATGTGGGGCCTATTCCTTAATATGTATTTGAGACCTTGTTGTGCTTGAAAGATGTCCAGTGAAAAGTGTATTACTAACAAAACTATGATGTTTACTCTTCTACATGCAAGAACTCCAATGTACCTAGCTAAAGCGCTAGCTTAAGATGTGTTAAGTCAAGGTTAAGAGTTTAATAATACTTTCTTTAGCCTAATTGGGGTCTGCGTTTGACCTGATGACACTTGTTCCTTGTGCTATGGATCTGGGTCATAGTCATGCTCGATCTATGTTGTGTGTATTATTGTAAAGGACATACAGTCAATGGCAAGCCTATTGTTTTTGTGTTTCACTAATGTACTCTTATGTAATCCTTGAATTTTGTGTTGTAATGATTCAATAGAATTAGGGCATGCCCAAGACCATGCTGCTGCCATGATACTGCTAAAGAAACTCCTTTCTATTGTCTTCTCTTTCTTGGATTCTGTCTGTCTAGCTTTCCCTTTGTTATGATGATTAAACCAATAATTGGCTTTAGTATGCCCCCAATTTACATGCAAAACAAGTGGGAACATTTTAATGTTCATGTTCTCATGTGCTTGGTGGCATATTGGTAGTAGGGTTGATGCTTCAGGCCGATGATCTGCTCCTACCTTGGCTTTTTGTTCCATGATTATTAATTAAAGAAAAAATTACATATGGATGTTTAAGTTTTGGTCAATAACAAAAAACCGCTCACCTTTTGGGCGTGCACAAAAGGGCCCTCAAATTTAGTAGTTATTCACAAATGTTCACATTTGTGACTATTTCCGACGAAAAACGTTACGTGAAAAACAGACTTACTGAAGTACCCATTAAAGGTGACCCTGGACCTTATTTTGGAAGAGAAAAAGAGTTTTTTCTTCTTTTTTCTTCCGACTGTCTCTGTCTCATCTCAATTTTCTTCCAACTCTTTTAGGAATCTCTTGCTTAATTTTCCGTCACCCATTTCCAGCCGTCTTTCTCTCTTTGGTTTTATGGTAAGGCGTGCTGGTTCAACGTTGGAATTTTTGGCGTGGCGGAGCAGCAAAGAAAAAACTTCTAGAAATGATGCAGTAATGGGTGGGGAATGCCACGTTATACGATAGCCTTTCGTTTGAGAAGACTGCCCTCTTCGGTTGCATTTTTCTTCTGTTACGTGTTGTTATTGTGAATGCTTCTTAAAGTGACGCATCTTAGTGCAGAACGCTTGCTCGTGGAATATAATTTCGTGGCAGACGGTCATTGCCAATGCCTTCAGTTGTTCGTTGAAATGCCCACAAAAGCATTCAGTAAGCAACAGTCTTTGTGGTTGTATACGTAGCTTGTGTCATGTGTTCACTGTGACATAGTTTGCAGTTAGAGGGAGAGAGCGAGAGATTATTAAATCATTGATCTGAATAACAAATGTTACAGATTGAGAGAGAGACGAGAGAGATGTTGAGGAAAGGAGAGAGAGAGAGCCAAAGGAATTAATTCATTAACGTAACCCTAATCTTTTTTAAAGGAGATTAGGGTTGGCTGCAAACACTTTTACAAGAACAGTCCAACAACTGTAATAAAATGTTTAAAGACATCATCTCTAACTTTTTAATATTTCAAAAATACTCTTTAACACTCCCCCTTGAGCTGGAGCATATATATCAATCATGCTCAGCTTGTTACAACATCTCAGGAAATCACTTATGGGAAGAGCCTTGGTGAGGATATCAGTTGCCTGATCTTTTGAAGAGGCATGAATAGTGCTAACAATTCCTTCTTGAACTAAGTCTCGAATATAGTGGCAATTCACTTCAATGTATTTAGTCCTTTCATGAAAGACAGAATTGTTAGCAATATATGTAGCTGCCTTGTTGTCACAATACATTTTCATTGGAAGATTCACTGAAATACCCAACTCCAAAAGTAGTGATCTAACCCACGACATTTCAGCCGCAGTTTGAGCCATAACCCTATATTCCGATTCAGCACTAGAACGAGCCACCACATTCTGCTTCTTGCTCTTCTAGGAAACAAAATTACCTCCCACAAAGACACAAAAACCTGCAGTAGACTTCCTGCCCTGCATAATCAGCATCAATATACGCTTCAATGTCAACACATTTTCCCTTTTTGAACCATAACCTCTTTCCCGGGTATGATTTCAAGTATCTGACAATCATTAGAGCAGCATCCCAATGAACCTTCCGGGGCTTTTCCATGAACTGGCTTAACTTATTCACAACAAAGCTAATGTCGGGGCGAGTGACAGTTTAATATAACAGTTTCCCTACCAGGGATCTGTAAGATCTAGAGTCAAACGGCTCTGAGTCATCATCATATATATGAATGCGGGGATTCATAGGAAGTGTGGCAGGCTTGGCCCCCAATAGTCCTGTTTCCTGCAAAAGATCAATGACATATTTCTTTTGAGACACTACAACTCCTTTATTACTATGAGTCACATGAATACCAAGAAAATAACGGAGTTGTCCATGATATTTAGTAACAAAGTGTTGCTGTAAAAACTCATTTATTTGAGCTATCTTTTGATCATTTTCTCTGGTCAGAACAATATCATCTACGTAGACAACCAATATCACCATCCCTGATGAGCCTCACTTGATAAACAATGAGTGATTAAGCTGGGATTGGTGAAATCCACACTTAGATAACACCTCAGTGAGCTTCTGGAACCATGCACGAGGACTCTGTTTAAGTCCGTAAATAGCCTTCTTTAATTTTCATACCTTGAAACACTCCCCCTCTCGCTCAAAACCAGGTGGTTGCTGCATATAGATGGTTTCAGAAAGATCTCCATACAGGAAGACATTTTTTACGTCCAGCTGAAAGAGAGGCCATTCTTGTAGGACAACAAGAGATAATTAATCGAATAGTGCCCAATCGAGCTACAGGTGAAAAGGTCTCAAAAAAGTCGATACCATAAGTCTGAGTATACCCTTTTGCGACAAGACGTGCCTTGAACCTTTCAACCGAACCATCAGAATGATACTTGATAGTGAAGACCCATCTTGATCCAACCACATCACAGTGTCTCGGGGGATCTACCAAATTCCAAGTCTCCCGAGAAAGAAGAGCATCCATTTCCTCCTGCATTGCCTGGCGCCAACGTGGATCTAACAGAGGGTGATGGTGAGAAGACGAGACAACATGACTAGATAGAGCTTGATCAAACTGCACCAAACTTGTACTCGAACAATTAGTAGATACAGAATTAAAAATAGGATGTAGTGTGCACTGTCGCTTGCCCTTGCGAATGACAATAGGGAGATCTGCTGCAGAATGGTCATCATTTAAAACTGAGTCAGTCTTATCACTGAAGCTTACCTCTTGAGATGATGTTGGTGGACGGCTGAGAGAGGGACCTAGATGACGAGTGTAAACCAACGGAGGATCAAGGAAACGTTCATGTGACCTAGGTTGAGATGGTGGAAATGACTCAAGTGACACTGGTGGAATATGAAGAGGTACAAGTACATGCATCTCAGACGGAGATGGACTTGACGAGGAATAATAAGGCCGAGACTCAAAGAAGGTAACATCCGCACTGATAATGTCTTTCTTAGTTAGAGGATCAAAGCATTTATATCTTTTTTGGTTGGCTGAGTAGCCAATAAAGACACATTTGATGGCTTGGGCAGCAAGTTTATTTTTATTTGGGCCTAGGATATGTGCAAAGCAAGTGCATCCAAATACCTTGGGAGGTAAATGAAATAATGGACGCCCTTGATGAAGAATTTGAATGGGAATACGTTCTTGGATGGAGGAAGAGGATAATCTATGAATGAGGTAACACACAGTAAGAATAACATCACCCCAAAAATAGGCAGGCATGTGAGAATGTAGCATAAGGGTGCGAGCCACATTTAGAAGTTGCCGATGTCTGTGTTCGGCTACACCATTTTGTTGGGACGTATGCGGACAAGTATTGAGGGAGAATTCCATGATTGGCATAAAACTGAAGTAGAATGGAAGACTTGAATTCAAGAGCATTATCAGTGCAAATATTTTTGACAATGAGACCAAACCGATTTTTTATTTCCTTGACAAATTTCTGAAGAATACATATGACCTCATATCTTTCCCTTAACAAGAAAACCCAATTGACTCTAGTAAAATCATAAACTAAAACAAGATAGTATCGAAAATATGACCAAAAAGAAACTCACTAGGACCCCATACATCCACATGAATGAGATCAAACGGACTCTGACTAGATGGACTTTGACTCGAAGGGAAGTTGCTCCGTGTATGCTTGCCCAACTGACAAGCATCACATATGAATGACTCTGATGCAGGAATATCTGGAAATATGTGACGAAGTTTTGGTACTGACGGATGACCCAGTCTGAGATGCCATTGGAAAGGAGAAGGCTTCAAAGTGACTAAACATGCAGCAACATCAACTGGGAACGACAGAAAATATAGTCCCTCACGTTCATGGCCGCCACCAATCATCTTCCCAGTTAGTAAGTTCTGAAAAGAACAAGAACTATGGTAAAAAATGACTTTACACTTTAAATTAATAGCTAGCTGCTTGACGGATACCAAGTTAATAGGAAACTGAGGAGCATATAGCACATGTGTAATAGTGCCTAAATGTGGAAGGTAGATATCACCGCTGCCCAAAACAGGGGACAACTTGCCATCAGCAAGCCTAACATGTTGCGGTGTAGAGAATCTGACAAATGATGAAAAATTCTATGGTTGATTACAACAATGTCTAGAATCACCAGAATCTATCATCCATGTCATACATAGATCATCATTAGGAGTACCAACAGAGAATGCTGAGTCTATAACAGTGGCATTGGATCTGTAGAGGCAGACGTAGAGACAGACCTTTGATCTCAGAACACGATCATATTCATCCTTACTTAGGTTAAGAGAATATGGCATAGATATGGAAGGGTCAGTAGAAGACTCAACCATAGATATTGTTAGGGCTGCACACGAGCCGAGTCGAGCTCGAGTTCGGCCGGCTCGAGCTCGGCTCGACTTATATTTAGCTAGCTCGAGCTCAATACGAGCTTCAAAACTTCAGTTCGAGTTCGACTCGAGCCACTGCCGTTGAGCTCGAGCTCGACTGTACAACTTTCCTCCTTTTTCGTTGCATTCGAGGTGGAGAGGAAGAAAAGGGCAGACGAAGTGGGGGAAGAAATGGGTTGTCTTGGGAAAAGAGAAGAAAAGGGCATGAGGCTTGGGAAAAGAGAAGAAAAGGGTGTGAGGGGGAAGAAATGGGGTGTTGGAAAGGGAGAAGAAAAAGGGCGTGAAAGGGAAGAAAGGCGGCATGTTGGGAGAAGTAAAAAAAAAAAGAATAAAAAATTTACGTGGTTAGGAGAGAGAGAAAAAGGGGAGGGAAAAAAAGTGGTTGATTGAAAAGTAAGTATAATAATGAGATTTAAAGAAAGGTAAAAAAGAGAGGGAAACTTTTAAACTTAAAAATAATTTAAAAACAAAAAAAGGAGGGAAGATTTTATAAACCTTAAACAAAGAAAATTACACACGAGCCGAGTCGAGTTTAATCGAGCCGAGTTCGACTAACTCGAACTCGACTCATTATCATACTCGAGTTTATGTTTAAACTCGAACTTGACTCGTATAAAAACGAGTCGAGCTCGAGTCGAGCCCGAGTTGGCTCGACTCGTTGTGCAGCCCTAGATATTGTTGCCTTTGAATGAGCTGCTTGGGATGAAGAAAGACCTTTGCCTGTGGCAATTCTACCTCCACCACGTCCAGAGGAGACGCTCGAATGGAGGCGAGGATGCTTGTCCCAACAACGATCCTCTAGATGACCAACTTTGCCACAATAAGAGCACTGAAATCTACTGCGTCCTGCACCACGGCCTGTACTACGTCCCCTAGTGCCACCAAACGAACTAGGACCCCGTCCTCCTAATATCACAAGTGCAGAGACTGGTGTGTCATGCGTATTCTGAGAAAGAGTGATTGCAAGATGGCTCAGCCTATTATATGTGTCCGCTAAATCTGGAAGATCACTGCCTGCGAGAATTTGAGACTTTGCCACAGAGTATTCTGGAGATAGGCCAGATAGGAACTTTGGTACCATTCCAGTTTCACAGTGTGACGCATAACAATGCTGGCAAGGTGGACGAAGAGCCTTTAATTGTTCATATGCAGTAGTCAATGTAGCAAAATACTGAGATAGGTCCTGATCCCCTTGCCGTATGTTGCATAACTCCTCTTCCAAAAGATCTTAATTACATTAGTGGCATGCGAGCATGTCTTCCTCAAGAAAGACCACATCTCCTTGGCCTTAGTATAATATGCAATAGTTGGGGCTATATGAGACTCCACACTATTTATAATCTAAGACATAACAATGTAATTATCTTCATCCTACGCAGCATATGTTCCTTTTTTCTCAGTAGGTTCATCCTCCTCAAGAATATATTTCTTCCTATGGCCAGCCACAGACATTATGAATACCCTGGACCATATTTCATAATTTGAACCATTAAGCTTGATCGTCGTTCCATAGGAGAATGAATTTTCAGCCATCTTGTATTCAGTAGAGCCCTCAGATTTACTGTTATCAGCCATAGTAAATGAAGAAAACCGATTGGAGTACACGTTAAAAGTCTAGGATGTTGCTGTCCACTAATATCAAACGTAAAGGATCAAAGGCAGCATAGACTCCAATAACAAATCCGAAACTTTCTCAAACAGGCAGCACAATACCAAATCTGAATCTTCGACAAACAGGCAACAATATCTCAAACGGGAAGCAAGATCTGAAACTTTCTCAAATACATTAACAAATCTGAAACTTTCTCGAACAGGCAGCAATATCTCAAACGGGAAACAAGATCTGAAACTTTCTCAAATACGTAGATCTGAAAATATATAAAACAGGCAGTCGATGACTGAAACTTCTTCACCCAATGGTAAAAGACTGTTGCTTCTCTTAAACACAGCAGTTTCTCATAAAACTTGCTATCCACACGACAAATAAATCAACGGCCTCAACTAAAAATATTTTGTACTTACGATTAGCAACAGTCCACACCTCACAAAGCGTCACTTTGCTTGTTGCTGTTTCATGATTTGCAGATATTGCTCCTCACGTCAAAACTGCATCTTCAAATAGCAACGTGACTCCACCCACAGCAGCAAAAGGGCAGATCTGATGTATAACATCACATATCTGCTTCCACGACAACAAAAACTCAGAAACTCAAATCAGTTTAGGGAAGATCTGATACCCAACTTCATAGATTTTTCTTCACAGCCACAGAAAATCAGATCTGAGCAACATAGATATTTTTCATGGCAACAGACTCAGATATGATACATCCTGATCAGATCCACCATTCTCTTCCACGACAACAACTTCATCAACGTTTCTCCATGTCTTCGACGGCAACAACAACACAAGAGTGCTAATCACGTTTCTACATGTTAAACGTGATTATCCCCTTTTACCCAACAGAATACTTGCTTTTCTTGAAATCAACAGAAAAATATAGGCATGAACCCTAGCTTGGAGGGAGAGCCAAGAGATGAAGGAAGGAACGTGAAACCCTAGATAGCACAGTCATAGATCTAGGGCTTTGATACCATGTTACAGATTGAGAGAGAGACGAGAGAGATGTTGAGGAAAGGAGAGAAAGAGAGAGAGAGAGAGAGCCAAAGGAATTAATTCATTAACGTAACCCTAATCTCTTTTAAATGAGATTAGGGCTGGCTGCAAACACTTCACAAGAACAGTCCAACAACTGTAATAAAATGTTTAAAAACATCATTTCTAGCTTTCTAATATTTCAGAAATACTCTTTAACAACAAAATTATAGGAAAAGGATATATACATAATCTAAAAAATTGTAGTGGTGGCTTCAGTATGGTAATGTCCACAACAGGCCTTCCAAAAAGATCCTGTATTATCAGGCCAATGTGTTGCAATACCTTAACCAACATGCCAAAACTCACTCACTAACCCATTGCAAATTTGTAATTGAAAATTTCAGCACAAAAAACGTAAAAGCCAGAGGTAAGACACGACAAGATAGATGACTTTTTGGGATCTTACAAGCAGTACATTGTTGGCCGAACGAAGAAAAATCCACTAGAATTCAAATTGGAAGGAGGAAAAGGACAACGTAGGTTAGTTTTTAGAGGTCGCCATTAGAATTTCTAATAAGTAAATAGGAAAAAAACAAGTTTACTATAAAGGTTGGTGTAATCACCCCAAATTTTTTTTAAAAAAAAAAATTTAGGCACAAGGTTCAAATCCAAAATACAACTTTTAGATCCAAAACCCAAGTTCAGATCCAAACAGAGTATTTCAAACCCATTTGCCCATCCTAAAAAAAAAAAAAACTCATTTTGAATTTGGGACTTGTCCAACCCGGGTAAACCCTCACGAAAATGTACATGTTAATATGCATTTGCATGTCATCTTGCGCTAGTTTCCTTCTTAATCATCACATTAGGAACCCTAACGAGTGCATGTTAATATGCATGTCTTTCTCTATCTCTCCCTCTTTCTTTTCATAAGAGTGTTTTATCTCTTGTATTCTTTTTAACATTCTCCTCTCATGAACTTTCTATTTACCAACTTCATTAAGACCACAAACCAAGTAATGACCCAATATTGGAATCATGCTTGATGGTTTACAATCCCTATCCCTTTTCAAAAACTTTTCCTTCTTATATACAATAATTATAACAACGAAATCTTAGATGTATGTTGTGGTAGGAATGACTTTAGATGAATGTTGTGGTAGAATGTTTTACATTCTTTCAATCATATAGGGTAAATGCATCCATGCATTCTCACCCACTTTATTTCACTTATGATCACAAGCACCTCTCCAAAAGAACTTAAGCAAGAAGGGATGGAGCTCTAGCTAGGTGGTAATCGAATCAGAGCAAAATCTCAAACCTACTTAAAGTCTTAAGAGAACACTAAAGTAATTTCAAAATGATTTCACAAGTTTTTCAAATGATATTCACTAGTTCCACTTTTTCCTCAAAACATTTCACGTTTTCAAGCAACTCTTCAAGAACCTTTTCAAAAGTTTGAAACTTCAAACTTTCAATATTTTCTACACTGCATATAGAATAAAAAGATGTTTAAGTTAAAACGAAATGCATCAATGATAAACATAGCCCTTGGGTTGATTACCCCCGATAAAGGCACCGGGAACGGTCGATCCTCGTACCGACGAGCGAGTCCCTTTCTTTCCTCTTTCAAAACAAAAACCTCATTTTTCTGGAGCACTTTAAAACCAATGAAAATTTTGGGATGCAAACAGATGGCGACCGTAATGGGACCCATCATTGTTTGACTATGATTATAATTGATGCATTTTCACTAATTTGAACATCTCATATATTGCCAATGATAAAGCATGTTCCCTATTTTAGCATCGACCCCATTGGCATTTCATTGCATTGTTTGGTGATTGTGATTGTTTTCTTGCACATAGGACTAATTGAGAGGGATCAATCATGTTCACACATATCTATGATCACATACCACCCTTCTCAATTTAGGAGTTGTTTGAAAACCATGTTTGCTCTTCTATTTTAATCATCAAACTTAGGCAACATTGCATTAGAGACAACTCATTTTATATGATTTATCATATTTCTAAATTCCTCATACTTATTTGTCCCGGTCATCATGTTGCGGGGCTTGGTCTTTGGCGGTAGCACAAGATTAAGCCTTACAACTAGACCACACCTTGGGCGGAAAAGCCTCCTCATTAGTACCATGAGTGGTAATTTATGGTATATCGACGAGTGATCAAGAAGAAGTTGATGAACCCTACCCTTAGTTGCCTAAGGAAGAATCTATGCTCGTACTAAGCCATTTGGCTAAGGTATATAAGCATAACTTGACATCGGATTATCTGACACAAAATTATCTCAATTAGATTCCTATACCTAATTTTCTAAAAAAATTTTTTTTTTCATGATAGATGTTGATGTGCGTGAAACCTTATGTGATGATTTACAACCTCATTCCATACATCTACTTCATATTGTTTTTGTCAACCTAGTCAATGTTTTCTACTGATTCAATCTTTATCTTTTAGAGTCATCATTCAAGATGTATTCTTTCCAACGTGGTGTCACATTCCCTTATGATCACATCCTCTTTGGGGAAGGTCCCGAACGGTCCACCTACATTTCTCTTGAGTCTAAACCTTTGGCTCCCGAATGGTATCGGACTTGGCATCCCACCTTCTCTCGGATGTTTCCTTCTTACTTTGAAGAATGTGGGCTAGAGACAGTGGCAGTTGGAGGAATGCAGTCAGTTGATGGAAATTTGGTACATGCAATCGCCGAGCGTTGGAACCCAAGGACTTCCTCTTTTTGGTTTTCATGGGGAGAAATGACAATATTACTAGATGAATTTGCCGAAATACTAGACCTCCCTACCCCAACTTGTGACCCAAATGATTTATTGGAAAAACAATTCCTTATGAACCCAACCAAGGTCAATGCAAATGACCTCATTGCTCACTTTACTGGACGAAAAACTTGGCATTTAGTAGAAAACCATGAAAATCAAAGCATCAACATGAAAAATTTGTATGAAGAATTTGGAACCTATGTTGAACCTTCTACCCTACCTCGAAAAGCCATAGGGAGAATTAAACATTGTATGATGCTCTGCACAGTAGGAGTGACCCTTTTTACTAATGGAAGTGACCTTTTAGATGTCCGTATTGCCCAACTTTTTCGAGTATGGGGGCATAGAGGGACCCGACACTTGTCAGTAGCAATGACAGCCTTAGCCTTCCTTTACCGAGGACTCACCCGTTTTACCATTGGAGATACCGACTTCATAGAAGGATGCACATATGCTTTACAATTGTGGTTCCTCAAGCATGCAAGACCCCGAGCCAGTCTATTCAGAAACACTGATGGATCATTGACAATCTTGGAGCAATACCGTCATTTGATCGAGCAATTGAATGAAGGAGAGATCATTTGGGATTATTGTGATCGTCGGCAGAGCCTACCCCGACACACTCACCATCATCATGGGCGTACCACACTCTTGGGCCCTTACTTCATAGTTGATTATTGTGCTGATAGATGTATGAGGCAATTCTCTCAAAGGCAGAAGATGGTCTCTGTGCATGCGCCAATTGGAGCTATTCCTGAATTCGACCTTAGTTCTCCTCAATGGACGGCATTGTTTGTAGTAGCTCGACAAGAATGGAAGACACAGATATCATACACTTGGTTCACAGGCCCAGTGGTGAAGAAGGAATATGCTGAGTGGTGGGATGCCAACCGACCACCATCCATCCTTCCCTAAAAGTTTTATGTTGTCAACTTTATATTCCTTCTGTCGTTGTCATCTTTATTGGTATCTTTGGGTGTAACTTTTAAAACTTGTAATGCAATATGAACCTTCATTTTGTCATCATTTCTGTCCAATAACTCTATTTTCTTGTGTCATAAGGTGAATACTTGAAAGCCAACAAGATGGTTGAAACTAGATCGCAAGCTAAGCAGGCTCCTCAGAACGAGGTTTCATCTTCTGAACTCCGGCCAGAAACACTTGGCCTACCAGCAATCGAGCCAGAAGCTTACCATATGTTCCGTTTGTTCATGGAGCAATTCATGAAAGAGCAAGAAGAACAAAAGGCCTTGATGGTTACTCCAGAACCCGAGAATGAAAAGGCTGCCAAGCAGAAAAGAAAGAAGAAGAACAACAAGTCCTCTCCTACAGATCAGGATGAAGATTATTTGAGTTCGGATTCGGCAATTAGTAAGGAAGAAAAACCTGAACTGCTACCTTTCAAAAAGAAAAAGACAACAAAAAGAAGCAAAGAGGGAAAATAAATTATGATAGAAAGCAGCTCACCCAGTCCTATCACCACTGAAAGTTCAGAAGAGAAGCCCAAAAGGAAGAGGAAGCCTACCAAGAAAGTCAAAAAGACAAAGAAGTACATCCCTAGCAGTAGCTCAGACAGTGAGAGTTCTGAAGAAAAAGTAAAGGAGATCAAGGGAAAGAAGAAAAAGACCAAGCCAGAATTTGTCGAATCAAGTGATGATGAAAGTCCGACTAAGCGCAGATTCTATGAAATGGAGAAAAGAATGAACAATCTTGAGCTTAGGGGGAAGGGGAAACGTTCGTATTCATGTGAGGACTACTACCTTGGCATTGAAGGGGACGAAGACGTGAAAGGCCTGCCCAGAGAATTCATCAGATATGATGGAACCACTTGCCCACACGTTCATCTTTCAACCTTTTTCAATGATTGCTACAAAATTCGGACAAATAACAGAGCTTCGTTCCGATATTTTCCAAGAAGTCTTGAAGGCATTGCCGCACAATGGTACAAAGAAAATGTCAATCCAATCGAGCTGAAGGAGTTTGACAAATTGATTAACATGTTTGTTGAAAGATTTGAACAAAATGCTCCCATGGCTCCAACCCTCAGTACTATTTGCAGTCTTCGTCAGAAACAAGGAGAAAAGGCTCCAGAATTCATCCAAAAATGGAGAATTCAATGCAATAAGATGAAGGAACCAATTTCTGAGACACAAGCCTTGTCACTCATTAGGAAAAATCTTGCCCAACCCTTGAAAAGTCTCATCCGCAATGCTCCAATCAAAACTTTTGCTGAGTTGATTGAACAAGCAAACTCGATAGAAGAAAGGATTGAGGAAGGAGATTTTGATGGAATTATTGCTCCTAAGTACAAAGAAGATGGAAAGAAAGGAGGAAGGACACAGCTGCCTACACACTTCATAGCCAATGCTGGCATTAGAAAAGACCGTGACAATAGCTACAAGCATGACAAGGAAGTCAGTTTCAAGAAAAACACGCAGTTTCTCAAAGGCGACGATGAAAGAAAAAAAAGTCTCATCTGCAATGCCCCAATCAAAACTTTTGCTGAGTTGATTGAACAAGCAAACTCGATAGAAGAAGGGATTGAGGAAGGAGATTTTGATGGAATTATTACTCCTAAGTACAAAGAAGATGGAAAGAAAGGAGGAAGGACACAACTGCCTACACACTTCATAGCCAATGCTGGCATTAGAAAGGACCATGGCAATAACTACAAGCATGACAAGGAAGTCAGTTTCAAGAAGAACACGCAGTTTCTCAAAGGCGACGATGAAAGGAAAAACAAACACCTAGGTTGGAGCTACGACTAGAAATTCACTCCTCTGAGCCAGTCTTAGGAGAAGATCCTGGAATACCTTCTCGCCAAAGGAACTATCATCTTGCCAAAAGTATCAGAGCCTCCAAAAATGATGGGAGGAAATAAAGAAAAATTGTGCAAGTTTCATCGTGCTCCTGGTCATGACACTGAGGATTGTTTTGTCCTCAAAAATATTATTCAAGACTTCATCAACAAAGATCTCAAGATTTGTAATGATAGCACCCCTGAGATACTAAGGAATCCATTCCCTGACCACAGAAAGGCGGCAGTGGCCATGATCACTAGAGGCACTCCACTTCCGTACCATCCACAAGAGCACATTCGACCTTACATTGGCAGCAGTTCACACAAAGTCATGGTGGTAGACCAAGGTAAGGAACCTCTAGATTTCATTGCTATGATGAATGGTAGGATAGAAAGTTTGCCCAAGAAACTTCACATGATTCCTGAAGACTTTTATCTTACAAGGCAACGAATCATCAAATGACTCCTCTGATGAAGATCCATGCTATTTGGACGTTCTCCCTTTGGAAGAGAGTATGGATGAGGGAGACTCGG
>JAANDH010001099.1:33908-86273 GCA_011799765.1 Nymphaea thermarum
AGACCTCTCAAAATGGGGATATTTCCATGAAGATGCTCTTTACATCGTCGTTCAGGTCAATGGGATGACGGTGCCACATGTGTTGATTGATGGAGGAAGTGGTCTGAATATTTGTCCTGATCTCACGGCCAAAACATTGGGGTTTCGTGAAGACAAATATCGCTCAAATGATATCAAGATCTACGGATATGATGGCCGAAGCATGAACAGTAAAGGTACTCTCGATATGAACGTGACCATCGAGAATACTAGCCATCACATTGTGTTTCATGTGGTAGATGTGCCACCATCATATAACTTACTTTTAGGACGACCCTGGGTCCACCAAATACGATGAGTCCCATCCACTCTTCATCAATGACTCAAATGAAATTTTGGCACATCAGTCATCACTATACAGGCTGAGGATCCAATCGAAAGGCTAGTGCAACCAATGCTCCCTAGGCCAATTGATCTAGTGGATGTACCCATCATAAGAACAACAAAGGACAGACCTTTGGAAGAATGGATGCAGAACATGAAGATAGGCGAATCATCTGAAAGTGCCCATATTGTTTTGAGCAATCATGCAAGTTACCAAGAACATCATTTATATGTTCATTTCACAAAAAACCCTCAAGGTTTTCAGTTGCTTCTAAAAAGCGGCTACCGTCCATTCACTGGCCTCGGAAAAAATGAAGATGGCATTTTGCAACCGATTAGCATCCCTTTTCAGATGAACACGAGAGGACTGGGATATCATGAAGGAATTTAAAGAAGATCTTGGGGGCTAATAGTATTCACTTTTGTTTCAAATCCTCCTATGAATTTTGTAATTTTAAACATCTTTTTGTCTGGTCTCATGAGAGGACCCATTCTATGAACTAAGAACTTTTTTTTATATGCAATGCAAACAATCTTTTGTTGTCAATTTTAATTTCGTCCAACTCTTTCCTTTATCCTCTTTACAGGATGTCAGAACTCAATATGTCTCAGTTTATTCTTTTTTCGCGGAAGTCCCCCCAGAAAGCATTTATCGAACAAGTAGTCGGTGAAATGGATTCTATGACAATACCCGAGTCAGAATTACCAGAATTCGCTCAGATTCAGAAACAAGAACATCCCTCATCCTTGGTGTATGATCCAATTGAAGAGATTAATATTGGAACCAATGAAGATCCTAAAATTCTTCAAATTGGCACCAGTTTGTCAGTAGATGAGAAGAAAATATTGGTGGACTTTCTTATAAGTAACCAAGAAGCTTTTGCTTGGACTTATGAAGATATGTCAGGTTTAGACCCCCAGTTGGTCGAACATCGTTTGCCCCTAAATCCTAATTGCAAGCCAATTAAGCAAAAATTGCGCAAGCTTGACCCTCGACTAGAAGGCCCTGTAAAAGAAGGACTAGAGGACTTGCTAAAGGCAAAATTCATTCGTGCCATTGATTACCCCGAATGGTTGGCGAACATCGTGGTGGTCCATAAGAAAAATGGTAAAGTTAGGTTGTGCATTGACGTTCAAGACTTGAACAAAGCCACACCAAAGGATGATTATCCTCTTCCAAACATTGATCTATTGGTAGACAGTACTGCAGGCCATGCAATGTTTTCTTTCATGGATGGATATTCGGGATATAACCAGATCAAATTGGCAGTCAAAGATCAACCTAAAACCGCTTTACTACACCCTGGGGCACTTTTTGTTACACGGTAATGCCATTTGGGTTGAAGAATGCAAGAGCAACCTATCAAAGAGCCATGGCTGCCATCTTCCATGATCAGATGCATAAAATCATGGATGCATATATCGATGACATATTGATCAAATCCAAGACAAGAGAAGATCACATTGAAACTCTTGCCCAAGTATTCGAGAGGCTTTTACAGTACAAGCTTCGCTTGAATCCTCAAAAATGTGTGTTTGGAGTTGAGTCAAGCAAATTGTTGGGTTTCATGGTGAGTAAGAAGGGAATTGAAATGAATCTTACCAAAGCTAAGGCAATAATCGATATGCCACCACCTACCAATATCAAGGAGTTGCGAAGCTTACAAGGACGAATCTAATCCATCAGACGATTCATTTCCAATCTGGCCATGAGATGCGAACCATTCAACCAGCTGCTGAGGAAAGGTGTCAAGTTTGAATGGGGTTTTGAATGTCAACAGTCATTTGAAAGGATCAAGAAATACCTTCTAAATCCATCAATTCTAAAACCACCAATGTTGGGTAGACCATTGCTGCTTTACATCACAGTGAATGAGTCAGCATGTGGCTGCTTTTTGGCACAATGTGAGGAAGGAAGTCGCATCGAACATGCAATCTATTACATTAGCAAGACTTTTGTTCTGTACGAAAAGAAGTACTCTCCAATAGAGAAAACTTGTCTGGCATTGGTTTGGAAGTGTCAGAAATTGAGACATTATTTATTAGCTTGTGAGGTCAAGATACTCTCCAAGCTAAATCCTCTCAAGTACATCTTGGAACAACCATTCCTTAATGGGCGTATCGCCAAATGGCAAGTTCTGTTGATGCAATATGATCTTGAATATGTGTCTCAAAAGTCAATAAAAGGACAAGCAATTGTGGATCAGTGGGCAGACTTCCCTCAGTACGAAGAAATCAGAACAAATGATGAGTTTCCAGATGAACATATACTAAGATTGGAAACAGTTCCGACATGGAAGATGTACTTTGATGGGTCCAGAAATGTGATGGGAGCATGCATAAGCATCTTACTCATCACTCCAGAAAGCGAAATGATCCTGTAATCTTTGAAACTTGATTTTCCATGTACCCATAACATGGCTGAATATGAAGCCCTCATACAAGGACTTCGTTCTTTATTGAGTTTTCAAGTGAAAAGAGTGCATGCCTTCGGCGACTCTCAGCTTATTATAAACCAAGTGAATGGAGAATGGCAAGTCAAAGATGAAAAGTTGGTGCCATATCAAGAAATTGCTACCTCCCTAATCTATCAATTTGAAGAAGTACAATTGGCTCACGTAAAGAGAGAAGGTAACCCTATTGCGGATGGCCTCGCGAGCTTAGGATCGACCATCACTTTTCGAACCAATGAAGCAATCCGTTCTTTTGAGATTGGAAGATTAGAACACCCTGCTTTTGAAACAATGGCGCATGTGCATCATATCCAAGGGGGGAATACGCCTTGGTACCATGACATCAAAAGGTACATTGAAAGCGGAGAATTCCCGGCTGAAATGCCTAAAAATGAACAAAAAGCAATGCAACGTATGTCAGCAAGGTACTTTATCCTAGCAGGGGTATTATACAGACGTAGATTTAGCACTGAATACTCTCGGTGCCTTGATGAAGATGAGGCAAAGGAAGTAATCGAAGAATCACATCGAGGAGATTGTTGAGGCCATGTTGGTTACCAAACCCTCACCTAACAAATAATTCGAGCAGAGTATTATTGGCCTACCATGCAAAAAGATTGTCACCAATTTATCAAAAGATACAAAGAATGCCAACTGCATGCTCCAGTAATTCATGCACCAGCCTCTCACTTGCATTATGTGACATCTCCTTGGCCATTTTCAATGTGGGCCTTTGACGTAGTCGGACCGATATCCCCTGCAGCTTCTAACGGTCATAAGTATTTTCTTGATGCAACAGATTATTTTACCAAGTGGGTAGAAGTCGTCACACTCAGAATAGTGGAAGGACGTCATGTAGTGTCCTTCATTCACAAAAGTCTTCTTTGCAGATTTGGAGTCCCTCATGATATAGTATCAGACAATGGAACTCATTTTAAGAATGAAAAGATGAGGCAATTGTGCAGCAAGTACCACATCACACACCATTTTTCAGCTCCTTATTACCCCCAAGGAAATGGACAAGCAGAAGCTACGAACAAGATCCTGATCCGCATCTTAGAACGAACGGTAGAAACTGGAAGAGATTGGCATGAAAAGATGCATAACGCTCTATGGGCATATCGCACCACTATGAGAACTCCAACAAATGCCACTCCAGCAGAGCTAGTCTATGGAACAGAAGTTGTTCTACCATTACATGTGTTGAAACCTGCTTTGAAGTTCGCTTCTCTCATAGAGATCCCTCTTACTCAATATCAACAGAAAAGGCTAATGCAACTCGATTTGCTAGATGAAAAGAGACTAAAAGCGGCTGAACATGCTGAAGCTTATCGCCAAAGGGTAGCCAGACAATTTGCCAAGTCAGTTATCGAGAGACAGTTCAATGTGAATGATTCGGTCCTACGATCTGCAGTGTACCTGAGAAGGCGACCACGAGGCAAGTGAGCACCAAATTGGGAAGACCCATATGTCATTAAGGAAGCTTTGCCCCACAATTCATACCGACTAATTGATGTTGATGGGGTGGAACTTGCCGATCCTGTTAATGCCCTTCACCTCAAGAAATTTTATATCTAGTTCTCTTGTATTCATTTTCCAATCAATGTCAAACATTTGTGTTTCCACATCGACTATTCAATCTTGATTCTTCCCAGTCGTAAAACATGACAATTACACTAGGGCATTTTTATTATTATTATTATCGCTCAGGGCTTGAGAGCAACCCGTGCAGGTAAAGGGTTAAACCCGCAATATGAGGGCAACCCATACAGGCAAGGGGTTAAACCTGCAATGCTAGCCAAAGCAACCCATGCAGGCAAAGAGGTTAAACCTGTGCTACAAGCCAAAGCAACCCACACAGTTAAAGGGTTCAACTTGTGATGCAAGTCAAGGCAACCCATTCAGGGGGTTTAAACCTGAATCTGAAATCGGCAAACCCACGCAGGTAAGGGGTTAAACCTGCAATTCAAGCTCAAACAACCCATTCAGGTAAGGGGTAAAGCCTGAAACATCTCTATGAAAACGTTTTGTTTAAAAAATTTGTGGTGCTTATCTTTGTCACTAAGCACGGTTAACACCAACTTATTAACAAAGAAGGGCATCTGTAATCACCCCAATTTTTTTTTTTAAATTTAGGCGCAAGATTCAAATCCAAAATACAACTTTTAGATCCAAAATCCAAGTTCATATCCAAACCGAGTATTTCAAACCCATTTGCCCATCTTAAAAAAAAAAAACTCTTTTTAGAGGGCAATTTGGGTCTTTTGGTGGGCAAGACACATTTACCCCTCTTTTTGACAAAAGAAACTCCTTTTAAAGGGTAATTTTAGTCTTTTGGTGGGCAAGACCTATTTGCCCCTCCTTTTGACAAAAAAAACTCCTTTTAGAGGGTGATTTTGGTCTTTTGGTGGGCAAGACCCATTTGCCCCTCCTTTTGACAAAAGAAATTCTTTTTAGAGGGTGATTTTAGTCTTTTGGTGGGCAAGACTCATTTGCCTCTCCTTTTGACAAAAGAAATTCTTTTTAGAGGGTGATTTTGGTCATTTAGTGGGCAAGACCCATTTGCCCCTCCTTTTGACAAAAGGAACTCCTTTTAGAGGATGATTTTGGTCTTTTTGGGTGGGCAAAGGCCCAACTCATTTAAAATAAATAAATATATATATGTATATTTATAAGTTTAATAGCCAATCATGCCCATTTTCAAGCCATATCTTTTTCAAAATACTTTAAAATTATGTGAAATTCGGATGGAAAAGAGGGGGAATTCAAAAAAATTCAAATTTAGGGTTTTGGCTCCAAAATCTTTTATAAATACCCCCCCATTTCCTCTCTCTTGGGTAAGATTGGTCCTTGGGAGAAACTCTAGTGTATTCTCACTTGAAGACTTAGAGTTTCTCTTGAGCTCTCTCTCTCTCCCTCTTCCTCTCTCAATTTCTTTCTCCAAGTTGGAGCAAGCTACAACACTCTTGGAGCTTCATTCAAAAGGGGATCTTCAAGTGAAGGTTTTCATCTTCCTTAGGTTATTTTTCATTAGAGGTATGTAATCATCATCCCTCTTATTTCCCTCTTCTTTGTTTTCATTAATATTATTATTATTATGTTATTTCTTTTTCTTGAACATAGTCTTGTTCTTATTTTTTTTTTTCTTCTCATTTTCATCTCCCTATGGCCAAAGAGATAGCATTCAACCTCTTTTTAGAGACAAGAGGCTATGCTCAAGTGCACCGGGAGCATGAGAAGATGAGATGATATTGTATTCTGTCAAATATTCTTGTTATTGTTGTTCTTTCTTTTCTTGTTCTTTCTTCTCTTCAATATATTCTTGTTATTGTTGTTCTTTTCCTTAATGAACATATTTTTGTTATTATTGTTATTTCATTTCTTCAATATAGTCTTGTTCTTGTTATTTTCTTTTCTCTCTTCCTCCTCTCCCCATGGCTAAAAGAGGTAGTGTTCAATCTCTTTTTAAAGACAAGAGACTATGCTCAAGTGCATTGGGAGTATGAAAAGGTGATAAGATCTTTTATTTCATGATTGAATCATGTTTTCTCTTTTATTAAATATAACATTGTTTCTCTTTCTATATTTTCTCCTTATCTTCATCTCCCTATGGCTAAAAGAGGTAGTGCTCAATCTCTTTTTAGAGACAAGAGACTATGCTCAAGTGCATTGGAAGTATGAAAAGATGAGAAGATCTTTTATTTCATGATTGAATCATGTTTTCTCTTTGATTAAATATAACATTGTTTCTCTTTCTATATTTTCTCCTTATCTTCATCTCCCTATGGCTAAAAGAGGTAGTGCTCAATCTCTTTTTAGAGACAAGAGACTATGCTCAAGTGCATTGGGAGTATGAAAAGATGATAAGATCTTTTATTTCATGATTGAATCATGTTTTCTCTTTTATTAAATATAACATTGTTTCTCTTTCTACATTTTCTCCTCATCTTCATCTCCCCATGGCTAAAGGAGGTAGTACTCAATCTCTTTTTAGAGACAAGAGGCTATGCTCAAATGCATCGGGAGCATGGAAAGATGAGATGATCTTTCATTTTAATCATGTTATTTCTTTTCACGAATACATTCTTGTTGTTCTTTTGCTTCCTATTTTCCTCTCTTCCTCATTTCTCCATGGCCAAAGGAGATAGCTCTCAATCTCTATTTTAGAATCAAGAGGCTATACTCAAGTGCACCGGGAATATGAGAAGATGAGGTGATATACCATTTCATAGTTACATCATGTCCTCCCTTCTAATTGAACTTTGCTTTTTCCATCATCCTCTTTCTTTATTTCCTTCATTGAATGTTATCTATATATTATGCATGCATAGTTGCTTGGTTTTCTACTTAGATGTATGTTGTGGTAGGAATGACTTTAGATGAATGTTGTGGTAGGAATGTTTTACATTCTTTCAATCATATAGGGTAAATGCATCCATGCATTCTCACCCACTTTATTTCACTTATGATCACAAGCACCTCTCCAAAAGAACTTAAGCAAGAAGGGATGAAGCTCTAGCTAGGTGGTAATCGAATTAGAGCAAAATCTCAAACCTACTTAAAGTCTTAAGAGAACACTAAAGTAATTTCAAAATGATATTCACTAGTTCCACTTTTTCCTCAAAACATTTCACGTTTTCAAGCAACTCTTCAAGAACCTTTTCAAAAGTTTGAAACTTCAAACTTTCAATATTTTCTACACCGCATATAGAATAAAAAGATGTTTAAGTTAAAACGAAATGCATCAATGATAAACATAGCCCTTGGGTTGATTACCCCTGGTAAAGGCGCCGGGAACGGTCGATCCTCGTACCGACGGGCGAGTCACTTTCTTTCCTCTTTCAAAACAAAAACTTCATTTTTCTGGAGCACTTCAAAACCAATGAAAATTTTGGGATGCAAACAGTTGGTAATGGCATTTGAGATTCCAAGAGCTAGCCGGTGGAGACACCCCACTCACAACCTTGTCTCCACCACAACCTGGCATGTCTTCTCCGAGCAACAACTTCAATTAGTCTCTCTTTCTCATCAATGATTCTTGGAAAATGAAAGGAAAATAATAAGGACCAAGCTTCTGTAAGCTCTTGAACCTTGAACTGTGACCTGTCCTAACACAATCATTGGCTGAAAGCTAATGCTGAAACTTGCATCTCTATTATAGAATTTCTCACGGCCAAGAAACTCAAATAAAGAAAAATCATCCTGAAAGTGTAGCCGAAGTTCGTGGGAGCTTTCAAAAAAACCCTTGGGTGCCATCTCATACTGTAATAGCTTGACACTCAACTCTCATAAGTTGGAAGGACAAAGAGACGTAATAAGTAGCAATCACATCGTTCCTAACCTGCTGCAGATCAGTTGCACCATGTCACTGTCACAAGCGAGATATCTTGTAATTGCGAGCTGGTACCTGATTATCTTCAGCTTGTTCAGATATTACAGTATATACTTCTGAAGAAAGTCTCTGGATCTTGACTCATAACATGAGCTGGCACACATGTCTGTGCAATATAGAGCACGCCATGTGTGCGTAGACATTACCTTTGCTTCCAACAAGAATGAAGTCTAGCATTAGAATGCCATGAATACGTTTTGATTGATTAAATAATTTAAAAAATGTCTCAGTTCCTATTTAGAAATGCTATCAAGTTCACATGTTGTACTTGTTGTTTAGTTTTGATGTCAATCTTATCTATAAGTGATGACTCCCCTTATATATATATATATATATATATATATATATATATATATACCTAACCCTAATTACAAGGTCTAAAAGGGTCCCCTTGCTATTGGATCTACCTCCCATGACTCAACGTCCCAACACTAAACTAGTTGGAAGCCTAGTGTATTCTTCTTATTAATGGATATACTGCACCAACTATACTCCCCCTACGCGCCAAAGTTTCACCTCGTCCTCCAGGGCGAGAACCCGAGAAATCAATGTTATGTACAACTTTCCCATGTTGGCACACCTACCTCTTTACTGATCCATTTCACAAGCCATTTAGTTTGCAATCGTATGTCATTTTGCAACCCCCTATATTGATCTAGTATTTTGAAAGGCTTAGGCACCCTAGGATAATGGAATATATGTGGCATCTTGCTCCTGTCTTTTGTGTGCCTTAAGTCCAGATACATGAAAGATAGGGTGAATTGTTGGCCTTGGTGGCAGCTTCAACTCATAAGCAATAAGGCTTAGAGCTTTCAAAACCCTAAAGGGCCCATAGTATTGTGGTAATAGTTTGTTTCTTCCTCTGTGTCGGCATCCTTTCAACGTTGGTAACCATTTAAGTAACGCAAATTCCCCAATCTGAAATGTGCGCTCTGTTTATTTTTATTTTTTTAATTGTAAGTCTGCCTCAAGATTTTCACCCTTGCGAAGATTCTCCTCTAAATACTCTTAGATTTCATCCTGGCTGTGAAGCTTCCTGTCAACTTCCTCATCTGTTGCACTGCTTACTCTTGTATTTCGTGAGTGTTAGAGTTAGCCTTCCATATAAGCACCAGTGGAGCCAGAATGTTTAGGTTAATGGCCACTATTTGAAAAGTTTTTATGCTTTAAGGGGCACTAATATATAAAAATTAACAAATAGTTGAGAGCACATTTATAGAAATAAAGGAGAGATGGGCTGCTCCCATGTAGCTCCGCTACTACATCTAAGTGAAATATTGAACGAGTACTTTCCCCAATCAGTATATCTGACCCAATTATATGGTTGATCCCCTCCAAAACATCAAAGGTAGGTTTCTGAATGTGGTTCAGCACTTTTATTTGTCCATCCATTGTAGAGGGTAGGTTGAATTCTTACGCAACTTCGTTCGTAGAGGTTGAAGTGGCCACCAAAAGGAACTTACGAAAGTTGTGTCCCGATTGCTGACTATACTCCATGGCATACCATGAACTTTCCCATGTGTGAGTGAAAGGCCTTTTGCTATTCTTTTACCAGTATGAGGATGACTCAAGGGGTCAAAATGGGTATATTTAAATAGTCAGTCTACCATTAATAGAGAAACTATTTTCTCCTGTGATTTAAGTGAACCTTTGATAAAGTCCCAAGAAGTGTCTTCTCAGATCCAGTGTTGAATGATTAGGGGTTACAACAGCCCAGGTGGATTAATGGCTTCATATATGTTTACTTGGCATGTTGGGCATTTTTTTATAAATTGCACTATACTATGCCACTGCCTTTCCCAAAAAGGTTAGAACTTAGGTGGCAAACTAACAGCTCTACTTTGCCAACCTTCCAGTGAACTATGGAAGTGCTCTGACAATAGTGGGATAAGCAATGAGTCACATGGAAGGTAGATGCATCCGTTGTAGTATGATGCCTAGTCCTTTTCCCACCAGCCATGCAGATGGTCTTTTTTTCTTTTACTTATTGTCTTATCCTTTGAAGTGGAGCAGGTTCTTCATACTCCTTGACTAATTGCATCCATCCTTTAGTCGGCAAATTCTACGCACACCACTGTCTTGTGCAAACCATATCTTGTCATGATAATGCGTCTGCCACTTTGTTGTCAGTTCCTCTTTTATACCTAATTTCAAAGCATATCCGAGGTGGTTTGTCACCCACCTTTGTTGTATTAGTTTCAACATCTTATGAATGACTAAATATTATAAAATGTAATGATCAATCAAGAATACAAAATGGTAGCCTGGCAAATAAGGTCGCACTTTTGTATGATCAAAACCAAGGTGGTAGGCTCCTATTCATAAGCAAATAAGAGCTAAAATGATCGGTCATGGTCTTGTTGAAATAGGAAAGTGGGTGTCTTGGCTACGTGAGAAGAATTCCGATTCCATTGCTGGATGCGTCTATGCTCACTTCAAAGGTCTGTGAAAGTTGGGCTGTCTCATGACCGATGCATTAGTGACTACTTCCTTCAATCTCTCAAACGCCTTACTTGCTTCTGATTCCCATCAAAAATTTGATTTCCTTCAATTAAGGGTGTTGTCATCTATCCATAATGATGAACAAACCTTCGATAATAAAATGTTAGTCGTAGAAGCCCACCTAATGCCTTGGGATTGTCATGGTGAGGCCATTCTTTCATCACAAGAGTCTTGTTGGGATCAATTACCACTTTGCCTAGGATGTTACATGTCCCTCCGGTTGGAGTAGAAAGGTAGAGGGCATTGCTCTCCTGTTGCGCAAGTTTGCCAGCTAAAACTAGATATCAGAGGGTGTTGCCCACAGCAAAAACACCTGTCGAAGTAGGTTGCCTCAGCAACTTCATTAAAGAACAAAAAATTATAAAAGTTTAACAAAACTGAAAATCGTAATAACAACAAAAAATGGGAAAAGTTAAACTGTTTGGAACCTATCCCTTTATTGCTGCGACAAGAAACTAACCACTAGTGATGCCATTTCTAGTGAAGAGCCATGTTTTTGTCTTTTTCAACAGAATATCCTTCAGGTTCCACAACTGCATCAAAACCAAACAAAAATGAGAAAAGACTAACAAAATAAAAAATAATAATAACAACAAAAAAATGGGAGAGCTAAGCTGTTTGAGAACCTAGCCCTCTACTGGTGCAATAGGAAAACCAATAACTATGTTTGCACCCCTCCCGTAAATGGGGAACCATATGAAACAGTAAATAGAATTTGTTTTGATTTGTGAAATTTTGAGAAGAAAAGGATCCGTACAGGGTCTGACCATTTCTGCTACCTTTAACATGGGAAATTGGATCAATGTCTAAACATTTTTGAAGTTGTAGTCATTTTGGTTGATGATTATCCTATATGATTGTGCAAGGATTGGATTCGGTTTTAAAATTAATTCTGAACTTGTTTGGTTTGAGGTTCGACTTTGATAATTGAAAATTTTGAAAAATTGAGTTGGGTAAAGACATGGACTTGATTAGAAATTTGGATGAATTTCAGCAATTTTGAGGTTTGAAGATATGGATGAGCTATTATGGATGATCGTAGAAAATAATTGAAATTGAATATTTGGTTTGATTCTCAAATTTTGATTTTGGAAATTTGATTTGGAAGCTTGGAAATTGGATTGAAATTAGGAAGTGGATTTTGAAGATTTAAACTCTGAACCAATTGGATTGAGAATTGATAAATTTGGGAATTGAAAATTGAATTTCCTTTTGGAAGATAGATTTGTTTTAGCGGATTTTTAAATTCTTTTGAAGTTTAAAATGTGGATTGAGTGGCAAATTGCTGATTTTGGAGTCCATTTTAGAAGACTCTATTTGTGATGAAATTTCCTTTGAAAAATTTCGGATTTGGTAGCTTGAAAACTTCAAGTTTTCTAAATCATTTTGGAATTGAATGGGCGTCTATCACTTTGAGATAAGCAAATGACCTAAATCTTCATTGTAATATGACTTGGTAACGATGGCAACTCTAATTTGACTCCCGTTTATCTAGGTGATTAGTGAATTTTGTTTCTTTGTGCAGTGAGTGAGTGCTTATTTGCGAAAGCAAATTATATGTTTCATTCATGCTTTGCTCTTTCATCTCTCCATGCATAAACTAATTTGGATTTCATTCATGAAGAAGTAGATATCGACTATTTTTTGAGAAATAGGAAAATGTCGAATGAATTCTAGATTTTTTCTATATTAAAATCAAGGATGCACTCTAGAGCATAGTCCTTGAGCTTGACTTGATTTTGGAAATCAAAGTCTTGAATTTGAGAGTTCGAAATCCTTATGTCAAAGGAGAATTGAAGAATTTAAGAGTTTGAAATTAATTTGCTCTTACTCATCAATCATGCAAGCGAAAAGATTCAAAATCAACAATCATTTTGATGGTGATTTGGTATTCAACAGCTTGTGTATCTAAACATATATTCTTCAGACTCATGTCCAGATCTGTTGCATACAAGACAATATTTTTCTCTATGCTTAAACTTGGCCGTGTAGGATATTTTTTCCTTTATCGCAACCTTTAGTAGACATTCAATGCCTTCCTTTCGAAATTGAAATTGTTTTGGTGGAACTTCTTTTTCTTCATCAATATTGAGTCTTGCTGGAATGCATGCTCAATAATTCGAGGATTAACCCTTTTAAGCTGCTTCTCATGTGCCTCAATAGATCCCATAAATTCTTGTAATGATAGAGTTGATAAATATTTTGTTTCTTTTATTGCAGCTATAACATAATCGTACTGCTACAACAAACTTTTCAATATCTTGTCAACTATTTTTTCTTTCTTTAATTTTATTGTTATAAATTTTTATTTGATTCATAATTTCAATAATTACGCAAAAAAACTTTTGAATACATTTATTGTCCTTTTTAGACAATGTATCCAAATCTCTCTATAATCATTGAAGCTTGTTGGAGATGATTTTTTTGAAGCCTTGGACTTCATTCTTTAAGATATTTCAGGCTTCTTTGGGTGAAATTGCATTCATAATCTAGATAAAGATTGCATTACTTACCCTAGGCTAGATACATAAAAGTGTCTTTGCATCTCTCTCCTTGACATCCTCAAATTCTTTTTTGTTTTGTTGATGTCTATGGCACAAGAATCACATCATCCGTTGGCTCTCCATAAACCCTTTAGATAATCTCCCAAAGAGCTCCTTTGAGGCAAATAGAGTCTTCATTTTGAATGTTTTTTTTTACAATTACAAATTAAGGGGGTTGTTAAAATATTAATTTGGTAATTGGTTTGGATTTTAACACTCAAAATATAGATCCAAAAGTGAAAATGCATGAAAATACAAAGCTGCTTTGAATGGAGATATTAAAGTTTGGTAAAAAGTTGTAATACTACAGTTCTTTTAAATTCAACAAGAGGTGTGTTACTTCATTTCAGAAGGTACAACCTTTTGTAGAGGTTGTTATTTCCTTTTTGAGGATCAAAAATTCCAACACTTGCAACTTCAAGCTACCAATTAAGACTTGATTTCGAACTTGATGATATAAGCATGAGTAGATGGCAAATGCAAAGTATGGAGCACTCTAGAATCCAAGTACTACGTCGGATGACTAAAAATAAAATTTATCGTTAAAAGCGCTATAAATTAATGTTAAAAGTACCGTGAATGAATGATAAAACATAAAATCGTCACTAATGCTTATGTCACACTTGAATTTTAGTGATAGTTTTTAAATTTTTAACCATCCGGCATACGATAGCATAGAACTTTCATGTGTGTTTTGAGTGAGTGAGTGAGTATATATATATATATGGCTGGATAATTTTTTATATTTTGCAACACTAAAAACCCTTGCAAATAGTGCGTTTTGGGACAACGATTGATTGGCAGAGTATTTAGCAATAAAATGCATCATTCCTGACAATTTTTAGCATTACAAAATAGTAAAAAAAACATCTGGCCACAAAGGTAACTAGTTTATATATATATATATATATATATATATATATATATATATATATATATATATATATATATATATATATATATATATATATATAGGGAGAGAGAAAGAGAGATTCAATTGGAGGGCTAATGATAGTCTTGTACATAGGGCTGCACAACGAGTCGAGCCAACTCGGGCTCGACTCGAACTCGCCCGGAAAAGCTCGACTCGAACTCGACTCATTTATAAATGAGTCAAGTTCGAGCTCACCCATTAAGCTCGAAACGCTACACGAGTCGAGTTCGAGTTGCACGAACTCGACTCGTATAAACTTGACTCGACTCGTACAAACCGGTTCATGAAACCGGTTTAGGGTTAAAAGTTAAATGAAAAAGTCGAAAGTGTTTCTCTCTATTCTCGATTTCTCCTCTTCCATCAACGGAAAAAGGGCTTCCCTCTTCCGTTTCCATCGGCTGCACTACCACCGGACCATGGCCTTGCTCACCACGCTTCCGGTGATGGTGATAGGATCGCTCGCGCCGGCTGCCAGGAAATGGACGGGGAAGGATGTGGCGGTGATCCGGGCCGATGCAACGGGGACCACGACCATGTCTTCCCTCTTCCATCACGACCATCGAGTGCATCGGGAAAAGACGCGCAGATGGATTTGGGCGTCGACCACCAGACCAGATGAGGTCACGAGAGAAGCGCCCTTGTGATTCGACCATGTTCTATCTAGAAGGGGAAGGCCGATGGGGTGAGGCCGCAAAGCGCAGCAGCCAGCAGCGGAGCAGCCGGCAGGGCGGCAGGTTTTCTTCTTCTTCTTGAATCGGTTCTTCTTATGTGGTTTTTCATCTTTGTTTTGCTGTTATTGTCGTGTGGTTTTCATCTCTGTTTTTACATCTCTGGTTTTCATCTCTGATTACATCTCTGTTTTTACATGTAATGTTGTTTTTGGTGTTTTCATCTTTGTTTTGCTGCTATTGTCCTGTGGTAAACAAGTTGTCGAGCTAAATCGGGTTAATCGAGTCGAGCTCGACTACTAATAGTCGAGTCGAGTTCGAGCCTTCTGTAAGAAGCTCGACTCGAGCTCGAGTCGAGTTCAAGCTCGAGTAATTTTAGTCGAGTTCAAGCCGAGCTTGGCCAAGCTCGGCTCGAACTCGCTCATGAACAGCCCTACTTGTACGCGATAGGGATCAATGTTGGATAGACTTGCTCATCAATACATTGCTTGCTAATATATATAGCTAGGTATCAATTTATACTGCTTATTTTTTGTTTTTTAACATAAAAATTGATTTAAATTAGTTTAAAGTAATTTAACAGTATAATGTGTATTAATATACATATCAACCCAATATTATATCGACAAAGAGCCAATAGAATACGTATTGGCCATTTTTCTACAACACTACTATCTGTTCTTAAACTAGTCTTTGGTGAGATCAGCTTGCATTGGACTGGTCATTCATTCGCCAGCCCTCAACGAGTTTCAGTTATCAATAATTAAGCGGCATTTGATGGTCTCTGTGGTGGCCTACAATCCCTGCATTTCAGTGACGCACCTGAGTTGACACAACTCGGGTGTGGGTGTGAACTCAGGAGTGGTTTCAACATGCACCAAAGCCCATCAATGATAATCGGGTGCGCCTGACCGCACCCAACCAGGATTGTTCGATTTTGGGGCGCACTTAAACTTGGGTCAACATGAGTTAGGTACGGTCAACCGTGTCAAGTCTACATTTGTTTATTTTTTAATTTTCTTAATCATTTGTTAGAACACCAAAACAAAAGGAAATTAGGGTTTCGACTTGGTCAAAAGCCCTTCGTTCACCCTTGACGTGCCAATATCCAACACATTCGATAATATTATTCAAACAAATGGTAACCCATACTGGCTGATCATTTTTTGAACCTATTCGAAGAATCATTCATATCTAAGGTTCTTTCCTAGCTAGCTCCATGAATGGTATCTTTTCTTTAGTGTTTGTCATTTTAATTTTTTAATCAATTTTAATTATATTAGTGAAGGTTAAAAAACATAGGAATTACAAACATGGGCTTTCTATGCATAATTTAGATTTGTAAGATAAAAAATTTAACTTGTAAATACTTACATAATATCACCATAAAAAAAAAAGCGACGGTATCCATTGACGTGGTCCCCAGAAACAAACAAAAATAACGGTGCATTCGCATGACAGGCGATAGCGGTGACTGAAGATATCTTCAATAACAGAAGTGGAAAAGCCAAAGACCTGCTTTGACGTCGACGTTAGTGGGTCCGTTGCATTCTTCCATTAGAGATCGACGCTTTGTCTTCTCTCGCATTACAAGTACGCAGGTGTGAACAGACTTTGTCATCCACCTCAGAGAAAGCTGAAGGAAACTGTTAGGACTTAACCCCAGTGTCGACTAAACTATGACCCGACAGTCAATCCTCTGCCCGGATCTCTTGAGGGAAGCCGTAGAAACCAAACTTAAAAACAAGTTATACAAGACACTACCTAGCCAGACAAGACAAGCACCCAGCGCTAAATCCCGTAGGTTAGAGATACAAGTATGGTTCACCTACTACAAAAAAATGAGGTATAAGGCTGTACAACTGCGAAGCGATACAAGAAATCACAACTCACTCATAACTCATGCACATATATCACAAACCACAATCCTAGGGATCGGCCAAACCACACCCTGCCTGTGGGTGGTCTTAGCAGTCCTACGACCGTGTCCTTGGCTAGAGAGCCTCCGAGGGATTGCTGCCGGATGCAAAGGCTAAGCTGGGTTCAAATAGAAAACATGCAATAACACCCAATAACCCACAAATCTATAGGGGATGGAGAGATTACGAGACGAGAAGTTTCGGCTAAACCAGCAAGTGGACACTGGGTGAATGCCAACAGCTATCGCTGTACTAGGGTAATGCAGCTGCTGAAGAAGAACCGTCTGACAGTTCTCAGCCGGGGTGACTGAGGTCGCCTGCTGATGTCGATGGTGGCTGCCGATGGTCCTGTCGCTGCCGAGGGCAAGACCTGACCGCGCTCGGCCGAGGATGCTGCTCCACGTGGGAACGAGTGATGCCGCCTACGCCCGCTATTGCAGCCGAAGGAGGGCCGCGCGCCTGAGATGAGTCTTCCAAGGGGTTGGAGGTCTCGGTTCGAGTTGAGACCGCTGGCCAAGGGAGGTTAGGCAAGGTGATGGCTAGGGTTTTGGATGTGCGAGGCTAGGCTGGTACGAGTGGGCTCGTTGAGGTTAGGGTGCAAGGGCTAGGCTCGGGTTCGGCTAAGATGAGAGTGGAAGAGACGAGTCGCATGTTATGGAAGGTTAGGGCGAGTGGGAAAGTGTAGCGGTTAGGGTTTAGGCGGTTATTGAAAGGGGATCCGTATAGGTAGCAATGGTTATGGGAAGTGGAAAGAGGGGTTAGCGCGCGAGGCTGAATTTTGAATTCGTGGGGGACGGTCTTAGGTTTAGGGGTGGGTATCGGTCCGGGCCGGCCCGGCCCGCTGACGCTCGGCCTGCAGCCCCAGGACTCCGTCGCACTCTCTTGGCACCGTGCGGCGTTTGGCACGTTTTCCCATCTCGGTAATGTCGGTTCTCCTCCTGCTATGGCTCTCCCTGCTCTTCTCTCCCTTCCTCTTCTTCTTCCTCTTCTTCAATCCCCTTCAGTCGGCCTCCTGAAGATGAACTGGTCGCCCGTCCTCTTTCCATCCACAGAAGCCCTCTTCATCTTGGGTGCATCAGTTGGGTCGCTCGTCCTCTCTCCATCGGTTGGGTGCATGAGGGAGAGAGGAATGGGGAAGGGAAACGGGAGGGAGACAGCAAGGTGCATCAGTTGGGTCGCCCGTCCTCTCTCCATCGGTTGGGTGCATCAGGGAGAGGGGAATGGGGAAGGGAAACGGGAAAGGGGAGGGAGACGGGAATGGGGAAGGGGAATGGGAGGGAGAAGGGGAAGGGGAGGGAGACGAGAAGAGGAAGGGGGAGGGAGAGTCGGAGACGGGAAAGGGGAGGGAGACAGGAATGGGGATGGGGAAGGAAACGGGAAAGGGGAGGGAGACGGAAATGGAGAAAGGGAAGGGGAGGGAGACGGGAAGAGGAAGGGGGAGGGAGAGTCGGAGACGGGAATGGGGGAATGGGAGGCAGTCGGGCCAACCGGGCCGCCGCCGGGCCGGCTTATCCGGCCCGGGCCTGGCCGGGGCCCATACCGGGCCGGGATACCGGGTACCGGGCTGGACGCCCAAGCTTACTTAGGTTGAGAGGGGACACTAGGCAATGAGAGACGTGTTGCCTTTGTGGGTGTAGTCGGTTATCGCCTAAAGGATAGGTTAAGGAGGTGAGGTGGCAGTGGTTTCGAAAAATATAGGAGAGGGGCGCGAGTGGACGGCAGTTACCGTTTTGGAAGGAGGTGGGCGCGTGGGGACCTTGCACGATTTTAGGAAGGTGGGGGAAGCTGGACCTCGAAGCTGGCCTTCTTAGCTATTCTCGATGTTCGCCACCTGTTATGATGAAGGGCTGAGGTTGATCGAGATGGCTGGGGTGGCCCACTTGTGCAATATGGATGGAATCGACTAAGAGATGAAGAACCAAGAGCCGGCGGCTAGGGTTAGGAGCCCTAAGCGCTACTCCGGCCAATGTCCAAAATACTCTTGTCGAACAATAAATTATTCAACTGATATTAATTCAAACCAATGGTAAAATGGGCAACAACACCGAAATAGCTCTAATCGACTGTAGGAATGGAACCGATCGCCGGCGATGTGCAGGTTCAGCCCGACGCCGAGAACTCCCCTGATTCTATTTGGATTCACACCAAACTTTGGGGGAGATAGCTTGAGGCCCGGGTGATGCTATTGAGAATGTCCAATGGCTCGGAAGACGCCTGGATTTGTCGATTCCATGGCTGTAAAGTTGTTGCTCGCCGGCGGTAAAGGCAAGCTGAAACCGAGAGGTTGCAGCCACGGTTTTGCCTCTTTCTTCCGATAAATCACACTCCAACCTTACGATCAAGCAAGGAATATCGATTAGGATTGTAAGAACCACGAAGGAATAGATTTAGTCGAGATTTGGGGCCGCGGAGAAGAGATCTAACTCTCGGGATTTCTCAGAGGGTAAGACCTAAGCCTCGTAGCCAGAAACCAAGCCTAAACTATCCAATCGTGAGTAATCCTTAGGCAAATACCAAACCGTGATTCGGTACTTGCTTGTTTTTGAGAATGCCAGAAGTCGCGTTGCTGCTATTGAATTCGAAGACCAGAACCATGGTGTTTGAGATCTTTGCAGCCTTCCCGGTTGAAGGATCAGCCTCTAAACTCTGAAGACTAGAACCATGGTGTTCGAGATCTCTGCAACCTTCCCGATTGAAGGATCAGCCTCTAAACTCCCTCGAGTGTTAGGGAGAATGCACTGAACCCTTCTTTTGCTTGCAGGTTTGGGGGAGAAAACATGGATGAAGCCTCGGTGAGACGCCTTGACAGCCGTTCCTCGTGTTTCAAGCGTAGATCCGTTGGCTGAATGAGGGGAAGAAGAGGAGAAGAGAAATCGGGGACAAGGTGAGGAGGAGGCCGTCGAGTTAAGAGTCATGGAGAAGAGGAAAGAAGCCGGCGCCACCAGTGAAGATTGGGGAAGACGAGAGGGAGGCGAAGAGAGGAGAGAGAAGAAGAGGCAGAAAATGAACTTCAAATTATCATTAAGCACAAACAAACCCTAATTACAAAAGCTTAAATAGTTCTTAACATGTCTCGGTTCACTTAAAGTCCCGAACCGAGGTGGACATCAAAGCAAAAGCAAATGCATAAAAACAAACCGAGACGAGATGTCTCAAGAGTAGCTCGGCCTCTCCAGGTACGTTTAGCCCGTCGACTTGCCTAGGTCCAGCCCTAGGCTTCCTCGTTCAAAGTGGATTTTTGGACTTGACACTGGTTCGATCGAATCTAGACCGGGTTAAGCGCTTTCATTGGCTTTTGACCGCCTTGAAGCTCCACCATTAGCTGCCCGTGTTTGGCCTTTGATGCTTCGCCCTCACCACCCACTGTAGCATCAACGAGTCTATCATTAACCTCCTTAGGCATTATAATGCCTTCACCCACATCTCTCAGCTTCTCCTGCCGCAACACTAGGCTGAGCCATAGGTTGGTCTGTACCAGAAACTAACCGTGGCGTTATAATGAACAACTTTATTTGTGTGCCAAGTACTAGAAGAGATCTCTTGACAAACCTAGGCCGACCATTTAGGCAGCCTAAAATTCATCGCATTTAAAGAAAAACAAATAAGTGTACCACTTTCAAGGAGAAAGCCATCGCCGTCACGGCAAGGGTGGGAGGTTGCTGTCCAAGGTTCAAAAAAATTCTGGGTAAGGAGAACCAAATGTAAAATATTAAATTTTAAAAGGAACCAACATATTAGTGAAAGAAATTACTCAGAAATATTAATACAAAATTTTTAAAAAAAATTATGTTCCGTGTGGGCAACTGCCCACACGTGACCCACATCTCCCTCCGCCCCAGATCTCAGATCTGAAGGGAATGAAGAGGCTGCTGCTTCCCCTTCGGTGACGGCCCCTATCCCCTCCTTTCACCGACAAAAGGCAATTGCCTCTTCCTCCTATAGCTTTCCTCCTATAGCTTGGTGAGGAGACCATAGACCCCTCCCAGTTTTTCTTTTTTCTTTCCACAGCCACCGCTTTCCTCCTATAGCTTGGTGAATTAAATGAGAGCTAAGAACTCCATTTCTTAAGAGGGTGGTAAAGGAAATGATGTTCTAATGCAATTTCAATCTCTCAAAAAATGTAGAAATTGGAAGGGGAATGAAAAGGTTTTCTTCTCCTTTCTCCCTCCATTCTCTCTCCTTTCTTTTCATTTCTCCTTCATCCATTTATTTTCTGCCATCCAAACTGCTTGTTAAACGTGCTTGATGGATGTTTCATCAAGGCCCTAAACACTTTTCGTACCAATATTAGGTAAGTGAATAGGTGGCACCGCTCATCAAGGGCTTTCTTTTCTACTTAATTTTAGACGAGAGGGAGAGTGAGAGAAGCGGTCATGCTGAGCATCCTAAACTACAAATCAAATTATTTTTAAAGTATCGCGCCTTGACTTCCCATACATACAGACATTAGGTCTTAAGATTCATGGATCTCTGATGTGGATCTGACGCTATGTCACATGAGTACGGGTACGGTAATTTTTAATTATTTAGGATACGTGGATACGGCTAATTTTATATTCTAAAAAAATGATAAAATGAAAAAAAAAAACATTAAACTAAAACTAATAGTTCATCGTCAACAAAAACCCCAAATGAAGAACAGAACCCTAACTTCTAATATTGAAAAAAAAAACCCTTAACTGTCTGTTGCCAGCTGCTGTCGGACACGACCGGACGTCACAATCTGTCGCCGGAAGTTGTCACCGTCGCCCACCATCTTTGCCCACGATCTGCTGCTGCTGCATAAACCCTGGAGAGAGACCTCATGGGGTGAAAGGGAGAAAGAAAGCTCGGTCTAACAAAAAGAAATGGGGTTTTAGAAACAGGTTCTTTTTTTGGTTCGGATTGGGTCTGACCCAGACCCGATCTAGACGTATCCAAGCAGTATCGGTGTCGGAATTCCGGTATCGGAGTAAAGATACTAAACCCAGGTATCCGTGTGACTTATATCTGACGTGAAATGTTTTCATCAAACTAAAGATCTTAGGTCATGCGTACTTAAGATCTTTATGTGACTTCTTTGCATTGAGAAAATGACCGATTTAAGATTGGAGGGAGATGGTTGGATTCTAAATCCAAAGTACTCAAAATACTGAGGATCTCAAATCTAAGGTTATCAAACGCACATTTAAGATCGAACCCCCTCCCATCTGACCTAAATATGAGGTTTTAATCATAAACTGAGTATCTCAAATTATCTATTTCACGTAATGGTAAAAACCAATGTGTGCTTACATTATGGGACCCATGTAAAAGGGATTTACATCAGCTTTAGCTTTACGTATTGAGGCTATGAAACACACCTTGATGTGCATGTGGATGATGACAATTCTTTGACTTTCCAAGCCTGTTCAGTTCTGATGACAATCGAGCCAACCTGACAGGAGCAGCGCATTCTGGTCCAATAAGGTCATTGCTGCATGAACCCAGGCTTTACATGTTTGAAATTCTAGGTACAGACCCAAATTTTAAGATTAATTACTAGATAAAAGGTTAAGAAGAGGTTGATTTCCGTGTTAAGCCCATAACACAGAAAACCGTGTTCCCACATTATAATTTGATGGGAATTTTCATTTTTTTATAGGGATTTTTTTTTTTAATTCATACCACTTTGTCATTGCGGGGGAAGGGTCTTCATTTAATGGAAAAGGGTATTTTGGTAATTTTAACACATTGAGTATAACCTGCTCCAAATTAGCTTTAAAGCAAATTCAAATATGCCTCATGTAGTAGATACATCAAAAATAGTAAATACCAGCCGGCGGTAATGGGATCGATCCTCTATTTTTTTTTTTCTTTTATTTTTGTTCAGTTTCTCCATGAATTCAGATCAAGTGGCATCTTCAATTCATTTTAGAATTATGGTACGATGCCTCCAATTCACAGATTAACTTCTTCATTAATCTATTTTAGAATTAGGGTACAATGCCTCCAAATCACTGATTAATGTGTTCCTATAATTTTATGAACGAAGGTAGCATATGTAATGATTTGTGAGGTCGAATAATATTAATCAAATAAACACTCATTCAATAAGGTTATTCAATAAAGGTTTGAAGTTGCCCCCCTTTCCTTCACTTGTTCCCATCAATGGAGCTAAAGTCGCAATAGTGGCGGAGCGAGAAAAATTAGCTAAAGGGGCACCTATTTGAAAACATTTATATCTAGAGGGGCATCTCCATATGTATAAAAGTAAATATTAAATTTTCCAATGTAAAAATAATAGAATTTTCAAGAGCTAGTGTGGGTGATATAAAAATAAAGGAATTTTAAAGAACTGGTGTGGGCAACTGTGTGGCTACGCCACTTGCATGTGTCTTAAACCCAACTGGAGGGTTCTTATCTTCCCAGCTGGCTAGACATTATTGTTCATCCCACAATCGATCTCCTCCATTATCATCTCCATGGGTGCCATTTCTGAAGTTTCAGGAGGGATTCAATTCCACTAGGATGTAGACTGGCGAGCACCTTTCAGCATAACTCTCTTGGCTGACATCTAAGACAGTAATAGGCACTTGAAACCTATGCCACAGACTTTTCAAAAAAAGGGGGTGTACCCGTGTCGACTGTCGACATGATGCTGGTGTTGGTGTTGATACTTATGCGGCTCTGACACGCACCTTAACGGCATGCTTTCTTATGCATGTTTAAAATATTTTCTATTCTTTTTTTCTTTATTTATAGTAATAAAAGTAAAAAAAAAAACAGATTAAGCTAAGAAACAAGCTAAAATTATATATATATATATACTGTCGTCACACCCTCACACCCAATTTGGGATACTGCATCAATACGCGCACTCATGACATAGCCTGAAACCTGTTCCTTGTGCCTCTCCTCCGAAGGGGTTGACTTGATTTCCAAAACAAACCTGTTATGCTGCCATGGTATTTGAAGTTTGGGATTCGATAATGGAATGATGTGCAATGGGGCCCAAAAATTATGTTTCAATATTATCCTCAATTAAACAAATAATGTCTTGGGATAACATAAATGCTTTTTTGCAAAAGGAACAATTCATCATTTTCAGCTACATGCCCTTCAATGCGCAGATGTACATAAAATGTAATTTTCTAACTTACCATTCAAGGGCGGAACTAGGATTCTTTTTAGGAAGGGGGTGGAACGGTCTAAAGACTAACTGTAATACATTATATATATATATATATATATATATATATATATATATATATATATATATATATATATATATATATATATATATATATATACACTTTCGTTAGCATTTGCAAAAAATAACTTGTTTAAATGGGTACATCATGAACATGAACCATGATCAGTCCTATGGCACATTTTAATAACTGCTTGTATCGTTAGTACAAAGTATGATTTGTCATAAACAAGATAAAGAGATTTATTTCTATTAACGTGACATGGGTGTGAGCATACAAAATATCACAACCCAAAAATTGGCAAAAAAGTACATCCTTGAATCCCAAAACCAAAAAAAAAAAGTTACATACCTAAAACAAGTAAGTTCTTGTCTATCTTTTCATTGAAAATAGTTACACATCATCATTCATTTACTTGGACAATAAAATATAAAGGAAAACTAAATCATTTATATTGAAACTAAAAAAACATTAACATACCCAACCAATACTTTATCCAAAGACTGAAGAGCTTCTGGACTAGAACGAAGAGCTTCTGGACTAGAACAACCAGCAGCACTAGCATGTTTATTTTCTCTTTTTGCAACATCTTGGTTTTCCAACTTTTCAGTATCTTGGTTTTCTCCTTGACCCTCTTGTTCAGTAACTTGTATTTAAAAAAAAAAAATTATTATGAATATTAATCATAGTATAATCAACCAATTAAGTAATTGCATCCCATAACAATGACAATCAAGAAATTGATGATAATTTGAACACAAAAAATCATTGTAAAAACAAACTAAAATCATTGTCCAAATTCCAAAGGTGGAACTGTGTAATGATGAAAAGGCTATAAATCACAACCAAAAATCATTTTGAAAAGATATAAGTCCAATTGCCTAGTGCATCATGCCCCTAATGGCAAAACCAAACATATTCCATAAATTTCAGTACTTGATTTCTGGAACTAAATTTCAGTACAAATAAAACAATTGAAAGTCTGAAACAAATGAAAAAAAAAACTAGTCAAACAAATAGCAGATGACCAATAAAATGAAAGGAAACTTTCCAAATACTTGTGTATAAAATAAAAAATTCAAGCAACATCTTATAATTTAGCCATTTAGGGTGTAAGAAAAGGGGCTAGTTCAAGCATATGAATATATAAATTTGTGTTTCCAGTTCTTCTATAAATACCAATTAAACATTTAAGTCATCAGCAACGAGAGGGATCTCGATAGTTAGTCGATGGTAAGAAAGTGTGGCAATTCAGACATGCCCTGGCTTTATTGGTCTGTTGCATCTTTGAAGAAGAAAGTGAAATTACCACAATGCTGGGATATGCAGTACCAAATACTATAACATAAATTCTAGCACTCAGCTAATTCATTAGTCAGTCTGGAGATTGTGATCAGCAAATTTCACATACTAATAAGTAATAAAATCTCAAGAAAGTATGGTCACTTTTAGATATCTTGACATTGAACAGCTCAAATGAAATTTTACTCTTTGATCCAAATAAAAAATCTTTTTGCTTTTCTATAGAGTAATAGAGCCATTCAGCACTCCAGTCTCTGGATATAGATGTCATTACATATAGTAACCAACAAAAACATCGGTAAGTGCTTAAACCCTTAAGCAGCACTAAACAGCATGGTGATTGGTGAAAGCTAAAAAAAAAATCGGAATGAACGAAATGCCAAATGCCCTGCATTTGAGATTCGAGAAGAAGAGGAAATAAGAAGGAGAGCCAGAGTCCAGTGAGACAGCTGGACGAAAGACCTGACCAGTGACCAGCTGACCTCAGATCAGACCTCCCGCTGGCGGACGGTGGACCAGACGACCAGAAAAAACCCAGACGATGGCGGCAGACCGCAGTCCAGGCGGCAAAGGGGCGGAAGACCTGCTGGCTCGGCTCAGCGGCTCCCTCTTTGCCTTTTCGTGCAGACAGTCGACAGATTCAGGCAGGAAACTATGCAATCACCGCTGGACTCCGGTGGATGGTAGTGCGGTGGATGGCGGCCGGGTGGGTGGCAGGAACCGGCAGGTTCAGAGTCTTCAGATGTTCGTTCAGGCGGCCGGTGGAGTGAAGAAGCGCATGAGTTTGATTTTTTTCTTAGGGAAAGGAGTCGGGCGGCATGAAAGGGGCTGCGGGTTTAACTCGGGTTCACTAGACCCAGGTCCGAAGTCCATAGGAGCCAAACTAAAATTTTTTACGATTTCTAATGTAATTTCTTTTTTCGTTTTCATTGCGGCTACCTCCTCCCTGTTACCATCCGTCTTAAAAAGCCTAACTGCGTCACTGTGCTCAATGCACAAGAAAAATAATGTGCATTAAAAAAAAAATCTGAAATTGTCCTCAATTACTTAAACGTACATGTTTTGCATGCCTATGCACAATAAAAGAGCGCGTCTTATTAAAAGCAACACAAAAAAAAACGTTTAAAATAAGTGAGTCTTTAAATAAAAAAACGTGTTTTAATTTTTTGTATTCCTTTTTTTGTGTTCTAATTTTTTTCATGTTTTTTCACAATTTTTAAATATTTTCTTGTACAATAAACCGACAAACAGTCACGCACAACTTCAAGAAAAAATGTTAGGGGCAATTAATTATAAGTTTGATTGAGGTCGATGAAGTGCGATTGCATGATCGATCACATTTTAGTATGTGGTCTCCTCAAGCTGACACATGGAGGAACTCAAATTTTGTGCTTCAATGTCGATCAAAAAGTCGTAAGTTTTATATCTTACATTGTTGGATTTAGTATCTGATTGAGGTCGATGAGGAGCAATCCTGAATACGACATTCATCGGCACTATTTCATTTGGGACGCACCAACATTGTCATTGAATACAGCCAATTAGTGCGGAAAACATCTTTTTGTTTATTTTGACATTCAAATTTAACGACTGACTCGTTTTTAACGATTTTTTTTTTGCATCTTTTTAATAAAGCGTGCTTTCAACACAATGAATGACCTTCGTGGGTGCACCGTAATAAATTGTAATTGCGTGGTTGTTGTGGAGCACATTGGTTTAACATGTCTGGGATATTCAGTTAACGTGAAACGCACCTTGCCTGTGTTCTTGATGGCTTCATTATTGTATGAGCAGAAGGTGGTACTCTGTGCTGCATTTCGGCTGGTATCAGTAGTTGGGCCTGATCTGTTGTGTTGTACTACTTTTATTTGGGTCTCTTCTATATGTTGAGTACACTAACAAAGAAATAAGCTTCTTTCATAAAGCTAAGGAAACGTCCAAGTTATGTTGTGCATCCTGTTACGATGCCACTATCACTAGGCTTCCCAATGATCGGTTTAGACTTTAAAATATGATTATTAGTATGCCAGAAAACTTTTATCCTATATTATGGAGAAATACTATGTATGCTATTTCATAGTCAGAAGATGAGATGGATATGATAGCTTTCAAAGGAGTTCTCTTTCGTGTGTTGTTTTTGAAAGATTGTGTTGTTTTAGAAAGATATGAAAATGGTGGAACTCTCTGGAGCAGCGTACTTGCAGATAACCAGATGAAGAAATTGCAAGTTGCTGCAAACAATTAGTGAAAGGAATGTATTAATCCTCTCTTAAATTGTTTCTCCCACCACCAACTTTGGAATTCCGTAATGATATTGGCTTTATTGTTAGTCACCTTGTTGAATTTGGACAATTTGTTGAACGGGAATGAAAGCTACCCACTGTTAGGTTCTTGAATTTCCATAGTCGGTTAATAGAGCGAATTTCCGAGCACAATTCCATTACCTTCTAAATTATATTTGCTAAATAGTTATGAAAATTGTGATGTGATTATTCTCATATCAAGAGATTACTTTTTCAAAATAAATTATTGTACGAGAATATCCTATTTGTAAATGATCAACATGATGAATATGCAATATATAGTGAAGAAGTGCTTAATCGGGTAGATAAATAGTTTTTGATGAATCTTCTGTGACGGCTTCATGTTCCAGCATTATGAACCAGAGAGGTCGAGCAATCATGTGTTGTCTGTTGTTATTAATGGCCAATTCCTTGTTTTTCCTTTCATTATGATGGTCAAACTGATGTGTATTTTGTTATCTCATGGAACAATGCATGAAAAATGAGAGGTAAAGAATGTTCAAAACCTATCCTTGTCTTATCAAGGGAATACATTGGACCAGCTTGAACGTAAATCAGTTATTGAAGTGCGCTACCAAATCTATCTTCCTCACGTTCGATGTCAAACAACATTTGGGTGGTGGTTATAATATGTGGTTTTTAGCTCCTTGAATCTGTAATCACTTATAAATGGAAAGCATGATTTGAAGATTATCAAAGAAGCCTCGGGAAGGTTAGGAAGGAGTTCCTTTTCTTTTTTGATTTCATCGAGTTCTAGTTTGTTCCTTAGGTTGGATATTATCCTGCTTGACATGTGTTCAAATCATATACTGAAAGTCATACTACCATTAAGTCTGTCTATGAACAGTTGCAGTCTCATTTACATATTAACTTATTAACTTAATCGTGTGCTTAAATTAATAAGTGTCTTTGTTACAGTTCTCATGATGCAGAGCACCTGGATAACGAGGAATGTTAATCGAGTGTGTGCTTATTAATTATGGTAATTTTTGTAATTAATGTTTTGTATTCTATGTTGACAAGCACATGTTAATTTTTATTAACATTTCTTTTTCATGTTAAATTGCAGGTGGACATTTCAAGCTACAACCATAAATTCTCTACTGACGTTATCATTTCTTTGCATTTTTTTGTTGCTCTCAGATATGGGTGTGGCATCTTTGTATAATATCTTGTGCAGAGTCTTGAAGTTCATGTCAAACTTAAACATTATGAGTATGTTCATGTCAAACTTAAACATTATGGGTTTGTTCAGTAAATATTATACAGTTCTTCACATTTGTAGAGGACCTTTTACAAGAGAGAGAGAGAGGGACAGATTTTGTGCGCAAATTGATACGATGTAATGTAATGATGGTTTGAATGATGTACACGTCTGGTGCCCTTGCAAAAAATCTCTCTTTTTGCTTTGTCGATCTATAAATTTTAGGATTCTGTCAATATTATACTAGTGTGAGTGGGCAAAAATAGTTTGCCCTTTTAGCTTGCTCTTTATGTTTTTTTTTGAAATGATAAAAGCAGGTATATGATGTAACCCAATTCTCGGAAGACCATCCAGGTGGAGACGATGTTCTTTTGTCTGCCGTAGGTAAATTTTTTTGCACTAGCATCTACATGATTGTGAAGATACTAGAGATTAAATATCCCCTTCTTGCTTGTTGCCATACTGTTCCTCAATATGCTGTCGAATTCATGCTTTCTTTTTAGTATTTTCTGCATTTGGTGTTCACTCATCAATCCCTCTGCCCTCTGGGCGTGCCACTTACAGGGTTCTATTGATTGCGGTGATTGAGCATCAAAAATTCTTGTTTGTGAGCTTGTTTAGTTTTAGAACTTTGTGACATTCTATTTGCTGCTTGGGTTCGGCTGATAGACTCTTCTTACTTTGGCTGTAACAGAACTCATATGGTAATTGTGGTTCAATTTCAGTAGTTCTAGTTTAACTTCGCCAATTTTTTTTTTAGTTGCGTGCATCTATAACAGCTTTTATATATTATTGTTCACCACTCACCAGCCTTGGATGCCACGGTGGGTAATTAGTTCATTCACTTAGTAATGAGTGAGTTCTTTGAGGTCCACATTTACTCTGAAAGGCTGAGTGCTCTTTTGTATTAGAAACTTATCGCTTGACAGTAATTGAGGTTCATGTGGGACTCCCTGCGAGATTATCACAAGAGTTGTGCCCTGGATAGATGGTTTGAATGATGTACACGTCTGGTGCCCTTGCAAAAGATCTCTCTTTTTGCTTTGTCTATCTATAAAATTGACGATTCTGTCAATATTCTACTGGTGTGAGTGGCCAAAAATGGTTTGCCCTTTTAGCTTGCTCTTTATGTTTTTTTTTTAAATGAATTTTGAAAGTCTTAAACTCACTCGTACTACAATTTATGCATTTTTTTCAAGGCCCGACCCGGCCCGAGGGCCCGGCAAAACGGGCCAGGCTGGGCCTTGGTATGGTGGACCTGGCCCGGCCCGATACCCACCCCTAATGTTAAGGGTGACTGCAGGTCCGACTTAAGCTGATGAAGTGTGATTGTATGACCTATCGTGCTTTGATATGTGCATGTTTCTCAAGCCGACAGATGGAGGGAATGTCGATCAAATGGTCGGATGTCTTTTTCCTTAATATGTTGGTCGAAACATGTCATTTAACTAAGGCAAAGTACGATTTCATATTCGATTGAAGGCCATGAAGAGCGATCTCTAGTACTATATTGTTTTCCAGCATCCTTGTCATTGGGACACACTAGACTATCATTTCGAGTATAAAACTGTGAGTTTTTTTTTAAGTTTAATATGGCAAAGTTATTTTTCTCAAGAAAATCTCATTAAATTTTAAAAGAATAAAAAATAAAATTAAAATGTGAAAAATGTAAAACAAAAATATGGTAATAAAAAGTACAAAATATGTGAAAATATGTGAAAAATGCAAAAAATAAAAAATAGAAAATATGTGTAAATAACGTGAAAAAACTAAAAAAACATAAAAAAGAAGAATAAAATGTGGTTAAAACACGTTTTGTTTAATATGATATTTAAATTTAACGGCTGACTCGTTTTTATCGATTTTTTTGCATTTTTTTGAATAAAGCGTGTTTTTAACACGACGAATGACTCTTCGTGGTGCACCATAAAACACAAATTGTTGTACTTGAAGTTTACGTTCACATTGAAAGTGTACTTTTCGGTAATGGTGTGGCACTTACTTCTGTTTCGTTGTAAGCTTATTTGACAGCTGATTTGATTTCATTTTTCAGTGTATTAAAAACTGTGAACATTAACGTCTTTTGATGTATAAATTGACTGCAAAAGAAAAAGTAGGGAGCAACATCTTTTAAAACATAAGTCAATTCTTTGGGAGCCATTGTTGATTCCATTAGGGGGCGTTTGATACATAAGAATTATACTGTAGCAAGCGAATAATGTTTCAAAATTTAAAAAAAATTCCTGCGTATCAAACGCGGATTTTTTTTTTTACCGTTATGGTCGAATCCGGAATAATGTTTCCGGAAACATTATTCCATCCGGAGGGGTGGAATAATGTTTCTGAAACTTTTTTTTTGCCCGTTGGGCTTCTTCTCGCGTCTCTCCTCGTCTTGCTCTCCGCAGCTGTCTCACCCTGCTCATCCTCCGCAGCTGCCTCACCCAGCTGCTTCGTCAACCCCCACCGCAGCCTCAACACCACTCTCAGTTTTCCTCCTCGCTCATTCTGCGGAAAGGACTCTCCCTCAAAACCCTCTCACTCTCTCACTCAAACCCTCGCTCGAAACCCTTGCCTCTTTTTTTCACCCAACCTGCCTTCGTCATGTCTTTCCCCTTCTCTCCCTACTGCTACCTCAGATGCCTTCCGTCGCCAGCACAGCGTTTCCCTTTTCATGCGATTCAACTTCCGTTTCTTGATGAAATTGCTGGTCCTTTGTTCGTTCCTATTTTGAGTTTTCCTTTTCCCCCTATTTATTATGGCTGAAAATTCTCGTTTTCGTTGTTTTCTTGTTATGTATGCTTCCTTCCGTGAGGTTTCTTGCTTTTGAGGTGTTTTGATTGAATTTGCCTCATTTCGTTTGTGAAGTCTTCTCTGGTTTGTTTGATTTCTTTCCTTGTGGAGGTAAAATGAAGTATATTTAAGCTATCTTGATTGAACTTTCTTTGAATGCGATGGTTATTGGTTCGTAATGTCAAGTATCATAAAGACATTCTTTGAACCACCCCATTTGCTTCGAAGAGATGCAAACTTTTGGGCACTAATGTTTGTAGGACTGGGACTTCTGGCTCAGATTGTCAAGTATCATAAATTGATTCTGTTTTCAGTGGAGCAATTGGTGCAAGATTGTCGGCAGATGCAGCAACTTTGAGAAGCCTTGTTGGAGATGCATTGCACTGGTAGTTAACAAGAAAGAAGGCGGCTCTTCATTATACCGCCTTCAAGAATTTCTGTTAAATTCCATGTTGGCCTTCAAAACCATTTGCTAATTGTAGATTGAAGTTCATTTTCATGTTTCTGTTTTTCTGAATTTAGTTATCCATGTAAATGATGGCTGAGTGTCTTTGATGGTTTTCATACTCTTTATGACTCTGTAATTATCTTTCCTGACAATAGCAGTCTTGGTGATGTTGCTCTTGGATTTGCCATCAAGAATTTTCTATTGTATTTGACTTTACCTAAGGCTAACATGGATTGGAAACTTGTGCTGCATCAATGAATTTCAAGTTTTTCATTCTTTCTGTGTGTTTGTGTGATATTTGAAGTTCTCATATCAGCAAGAATGTGTACAGAAGTACTCAATGAATTGCAAAATGCAAGTTTACTAATGCTGGTTTTCATAGACCGAAATTTGAGGGCCTCCGAAAGCTTTGGATGAGGATGAGAAAACAGTTCCTGGACAATTGGGAGATGGTGAGAATGAGTTTTAAAGATATTCACTACTTGGATATCCTTGAACCAGCAGACTAGGAAGATGAGAGCATTCTTTTGCTTTTTATTTAAAAATAGAAAGAAGCACCTATTTGATATTACATAAACGAGAGAGAGAGGGAGTGTGTGTCGACGATTGGAAGAACGATCTGCATAAATTTGCATAAACTTTGAGACCATTTTATGTTTCTGTGCAATATCATATTTATTACTTCTTTTATCTTCATTTTCCAAATTGCTAGCTGTAGTCATGCTTATACTGCTGTCTGTGCATGTATCATGGTAGTGCTTTAGGATGCATATCGTTAGTCTGTGTTCCGTTTCTATCATAACCAGCTTACATGCATATTAAAGGAGGAAAATGAGGTCTTGATTCAACTGAGACTTACCACTATCCGCCACAACCTATAAATTAAGGATCCTTCATCTAACCTCTCTGACTCTAAATCAAAGAAAGAAATAAGAAGATGACATCCACCTTGTCTGTATCTGTTGTTTCTGCATTTTGGGAGGGGAATTGGCGATAAGTGGCTACTATGTACATAAACCAGTTTTTGTTACTTCAGTTTTTTCATTCCATCTCACAAGAGGTTTGATTAAGGAAAGCTCGTGTGTATCTACTGGCACATCGTGCAGGGAACTGCAGCTGCCATGATGAATCGCCTCAGCTCTTGCAACTATTTCAGGTAAGTAGTTACAGTTGGATTTATATGAAATATGTTTCTTAAAAATCTGGAAATATGAAAATATGTTTCTTAAAAATCAAACACAGAAATATGTTTCTGGAAATATATTTCTCAGTTATCAAACACTCATCAAAATGGGAATCAGAAATATTTTTCTCATTCCCTTTCTCCAGGAAATATATTTCCAGAAATATATTTCCAATTCCATAATTCCATTCTATCAAACGCCCCCTTAGGGGCCTTTGGATGAAAAATACACTGTTCAACGAGAAAAAAAAATCAAATTAAAAAAAAAAAATTCTCCCCATCAAACAAGGAAGGAAAAAGTGACCATGGAAGGCATTTTCCAAGATTATTTTCCGCCTGAGAGATGGAAAGAATTTCCAGAAAAATATTTTTTTTTACTGTTAGGCTTCTCTTCTTCGGGTCCGAGGCTACCCTCATCTTCCTCTTCTCATCTTCATCCTCAGCGCTTCCTCACGCTGCTGCTGCCTCAACCCCCACCACAATCAATTCTTCACAGTATTGGAGAACCACATACACAGCGCGCAGGAAGGAAACAGACATCAAAATTTGCAATTAACTGCCTGAATTTATAAAATAATTTACAGATTCGGGCTTCAAGAATAAAAAAGATTAAAATATACTTGAGTTATGGCCATGCGTCAGTTCAATTCTGGGTATCGTCTTGTTGAGTTTGGGATAGGGTACCATTATAGAGTTTGGGATATTGTTGATGAAGAGATATGCAATACTTTTACAGAATTTCATCGGAATGCATTGCTTCAACGGGATGTGCACAAGTACCTAATTACACTTGTTTCCAAGCATGGATCAGACAACAACATTTCAAACTTTCGTCCAATCTCCATAATGGGGGCTCTAAGAAGGATCATCGCTAAGGTAATTGATGCCTGAACTAGACCTCTTCTCCCTACATTAATTTCGCATGATTAGTTCGCATTTACATCGGGGAGAGACATCCATCATGCTTTTATTTTGGCTTTCGAGACTATTCACTCTATGAACAAGTCAAAGTGCCCTTTCTTCATGCTCAAAGTTGACTTAAAAAAGGCTTTTGATTGCTTATCTTGGGCTTATTTGTTACAAGTATTGGAGTATATGAATTTTAGTAGACGGTATATCTCTTGGATCAATGAATTGTTTGTTAAATCTGAGGCATCTCTAGTGGTTAATGGGCGTCGAGGGCCCTCCTTTACTCCAGAACGGGGTGTCAGGCAGGGCTGCCCCCTATCTCCTGCATTGTTCAATATTGCAATAGAAGGTTTAGCAGTATTGATTAAAAGGGCGGTTGCAAGCGGGTTGCTTAACCCGATCAATGTGGATGGTCTCTCATCTAATATTATTCAGTATGCCGATGACTTGATCCTTTTTGGAGAAGCAACTCCCCAACAGATGATGGTAACATTGCTCATTATTCGTATCTTCTCTATGGCTTCTGGTCTTGAAATCAATGAAGGTAAAACATCTATTACCTTGTTCCATGTTGATGCATACACTAAGTTCATGGCTTCTCATATTTTTCAATGCCGAATTGTGGATCTTCCTATCGAGTACTTGGCCCTTCCCCTTCAACTACTAGCAATCAAGACACCCTCTTGGTTGCCAATCATTGATAATATCAATAATCGATTGGCCTCTTGGAAATCACGATATTTGTCCCTAGCTGGCCGGGTAACCATGATCAAGCATGTGCTCTCTTCCTTGCCTTCTTATTTTATATCAGTGCTCTCCCTACCGGTCAAGGTAGAAAGGGAGATCAATCGTATTCTCAAGAGATTTTTGTAGTGTGGGACAAACCTGGAGAGAAAAAAACATCTTGTGGCTTGGGAATATGTTACTCAGCCTTCTGCTCGTGAAGGTTTAGGAATCCCCGATATCAGGAAGAGAAATATTTCTTTTATTTTAAAGTGGTGGGCATTCATCCAAGACTCCAATTCAATTTATGCGATGACCTTGCGACACAAATACAATTTGCATAGTCTCTCTTCTCTCCCTAGTAGACGAAGAGCACCTCATTTGATGAAGTCTTGGATATCTACCTTCATTAAGTGCAATTCGAAGACGGATTTCATAGAGCATTTTTCTTCATGGGCTAGAGATGGTGACAGGCGTTTCTCTATACATCATGCATATGGCTTGCTTCAACCTCCCGGGGTCAACTGGTTTCCTCATAATCTTCTTTGGGCTGGAGGTCCTACTCGACGATCCAAAACTCTTGCATGGCTCATTTTGTTGGACCACGTTCAGACTCAGAATAACCTCAAAAGGTCTGGTTTTCAGCTTGCGAGTAGATGCCCTCTATGTTGTAGTGCCGAGGAAACTACCACTCACCTGATGTGGTTTTGTCGAGTGTCTCAAGATCTTTATGCGCTTACTTGGTCTATGCCTCCCATCGAAGTCACAAACATATCTACAATTCAGGACCTAATTCTTGGACCTGCTAGAGTGAGAAACAAAAAGAAATGGCGCACCATTTGGATAATTTGGCTATTTACGTTTTGATTGGTCATCTGGAACTCCAGAAATGACATTATTTATCGAAATGAGGTGGTTTTAGTTGAACGCATGGCTTCCTCCATCCTGTATGACATTTGGTTAAAGTCCCGTAGCTTATGGGGAAACACTAATACCTTCAACCTCATACAAGAATTAAGAGCTGATTTGTAGTTGTAATTTTTCAAGTTCAACTTTTTGTTGGACCTATGTTAATGTTATTTTCATTTCTCTCTTCTCTCTCTCTCTCTCTCTCTCTCTTTACAATCAGTTAAAACAAGGTGAAATTATTGTAAATGGTCATGAAATATGTAAATTGTCAGGAACTCCCTATCTAGAAGTATTTTCTTTTTTATTTAGAATTAAAAGTTTTAGTTTTTTGTGTGTTCATGCATAATTTATCAAGTTAGCCAGTTAATTATAACTTCTTGAATTGCTAGGTAGTTGTTGAATGCCAAATGTTATGCAGTTATTCATAGATTCTTTGTGTATACAAACACACACATATGCTTCTTGCAAATGTATTCTCTTAAACTAATTACTAGATACTTTCAAGCGGCAAGTGTTGTGGAGCCTGTTGGAAATTGGAACAAAAAAATTATAAATGGTAACCTTCTGCTATATGTTGATAGGTTTGATTAGCGGGGAGAGATATCAGAGGAGGGGGAGACAAAGATTTTTTCTAAATGTAGAATCCTAAAAAAGATCATACTACTTGAGAGAGAGAGAGAGAGAGAGAGAGAGAGAGAGAGAGAGAGAGAGAGAGAGAGAGAGAGAGAGAGACGGAGGAAGAGTACAAGGAAAAGAAATTGGAAAAGAAATTGAAACCCTCCATGTGGAGAAGGGTTTCTTCAATCAAAGTTTGAAACCTTGGATTGACTAAACCCTGGACAAGGGTATGAAAAAATCCCTCGCCGAAGGTTCTAAATGATATTAAAGCCACGATGAAGGTTCTGAAAAAAATCAGAACCCTCATCGAGAGTTCTGAAAAAGTTCAGAACCCTTGCCGAGGGTTCTAAAAAAACCCTCGACGAGGGTCAGGCTAGTGCTCTGTGAAGAGTTTAAGCGAAATCCTCATCTATTCTGAACACATTTTATGGTTTCATTCTCCTTATTACAATCGAGTGTATAAAATCTAAGCTTCTATCCTGCTTGTAAGGAAAATGGATCATATACTAAAAGCAACATACAATTTTTTTAGAAATATGTTTCTTTATTTTCAAACTAAGAAACAATTTTGTTGAAAATATGTCACATATACATCAAAATGAGAATCAAAAACATTATTCCTATTCCTTCATTCCAAAAAATTTATTTTCAAAATGTTTTTTCCAATTCCAAGTTTCCAATCGATCAAACGACCCTTTATAAAATCCTATCAACACGTGAGCAGAACTTTGAAAACATCACATATGTCAGTGGCAAGAAAAACTACCGGATTGCACTAACCCGTGATAAATACGGCAGGTCTAGATAAGCGCCAAAACTTTTGGCCACGTTGACGCACTTCATTTTTGTAACAATTCAATGCTTTCGGGACTTATACTTTCAAATAAGAACTTGAACTCATTAATGAGGTGGTATGTTTTCCTGCAAGAGTTGGCCTGAAGGACCCAACCGGGTCCTCTCTCCAGTTAAACTCACCTTGAATGCACCTGTTGGCAGAAAAGAAGACAGCAAGTTTATCATCTTCTTCTTTGAACTGGTCTTCCATTTGACGTCATCTTCCTCCTCTCTGATACACCATCGCCACTACCCACCTCTCCTTTTATCCTCCAGAGTCCCCGTCCTTCCTGCTCGAACCCATTGAATTGAATCTATCTCATGAGCCTTCCATCTTGCACTGACGCACATGGGTAAGGGAAGACGTGGTGAGCGGCCGGACAAGGAGGCACAGATATGACAGAGAACTATACATGCTGATTTAGGCATGCCCACTGTCGCCGCCACCAGCCTCTGAAAGGAAGCAGGCAGCACCGCCTATCCAAGTGCAAGATCCGTACGATAAGCAGTTCTTATGAGACGCCAAACGGTGGGATATTTCTCCCAATTGTTTCATCAAAGTAGAAAGGGTTTCTTGTTCCTCAATTTGCCGTCCGGAAGAAAATCAAATTCATGATCAAATAATATCGAAAGCCTGTATCAATTTGATATTAGTTTTATTCATTTTCCTACATGTGTATGTACGTGAGTGTCTCAACTTTTGCAAATGCAAGGTTTATTAGTTAAAAACCAGCAACTAAGTCTATCAAAATTGCCATCCGTCATGAATTTCCAACTTTGGTAGCTGGGGTTGTTCACCTTAAATATTTCTAATCTTCAATTCCAATTATTCACGCATTCAGTAACTAAAGGGTCGTTTGGATGACATCTCATTTAATCCACTTTTGTGAAAACTTAGTTCGTGAAAACTAAATTTTATAGCGAGTCTTGAAAATTTGGTTTACTTGTTTGAGTAACCAGCTTTTATCGAAACTGGGTTTTTTCGAAACTCAGTTTTGACAGGACCAAACACTCCAAAAACCTGATTTTGGGTGTCATCCAAACACTCCCTGACCAAGTTCTGTATGTCGCTCTATGTATATAATGAACCTATGCTAAATGTAGACTTTACTATTAATATGCATATTTACTTTAATGTCCACACATAACATTTTTTATTATCTTATACCCGTACAGTCTAAGATCATAACAGGAAGGTATGAAATAATGCTAGATGTATGAGATGACGCTAATCACAGGTGGTGAGTAACAAAAAAGGTATTAATGACAGATATTTGAAATAACCTTAAACAAAAGGTATAAGATAACAAAAAGATGTATAAAATAATGACAAATATATAAGGTAACCGTAAACAGAGGTAGATGAAATAACAAACGATATGTAAGATAATAGCAAATGTATGAGATAATGCTACGAGCATAACAAAACAAAGAAGATGTTTTTATTTTGTTGTTCAAAGGTGTATATTGTTATAACGATATGCACATATGGACTAACAAATTTTATATTTATCGAATCCCAAAATATTTCTTTCGGAGTTTCATTTTTTTGTCTGTGCAAAAACTGTTTTTGTATTAATCATTAGTATTTTTTGTCATTATTAAAATGGCACATAAAAAATTTATACAAGTCATATAAGAAAAAATTAACCCTTTTTTGTGAAAACAAACTGGTCTGATCAAACATGGTTCCACTAACTTCACAACAAACCGTGCTCTCCACAAACAGCCAAGCCAAGGAATTGCAAACCGCACAAGGCACACAAAAGCTCCCTCTCCATTGGTCTTTTACTGAAGTAGGTTCAATCCAACTGGCTGCCGGGTTAGGCTCAATTGGACGGACAAAAAGGACCCCCGTTGTAAGGACAAAATAAAAAAGCTGAATATTTTTTTAACAAAAAAAAAATTACTCTTAAAGAAAGAAAAGAGTACCTTCTCAACTTTGTCCCTTGAGACGTCTATCCACACACACAACTTTTTGATTGTACAAAAAAGCGCCTCCATTGTTGTTCCCATTCTCCCATTAAAATCTATGAAGTCACAACATAACAATTAATTGTTAAAATGGCCGTTCATTCACAGAAGATGTTATATAAGTCCACCCTAATATGAGACTTTATTTTGTGAGCCTGAAAATGATGAAAATATGCTTGAATGGTGAATATAACATAGGTGGTTGGAGCAAGGGATGCATAGACGGCACATCCCAATTGTGATGTCTCAAAAAAGTATACTTGTTCTTCCAAGTTGCATAGATGATGCATCCTTGTTTCGATTCTCATAGATGCTACTAAGGCTGGGCATGGGGACGGGCTGCCGACAGGTACCCGCACGACTTTGGCCCGAGCCCATAAAAAATGCAACCAGGCCAGCCCGATGACTTATTGGGCTGGCCCGGTGGGGGGCCCTATAAGCCCAATGGGTCCATTAATGTATTTTAATATTTATTTTATTAATTTTTATATATAATATGTTACTACAATTAATTATATGTATATATTATTTTATATTAAAAATATATATTTTTTAATTTAATCAGGCCAAATCCCAACAGACTCGGACTCGGACTCGAGTTTTAATGGTTGGGCTGGGCCAGGCCGATACCCAAGCCGATACCCAAGCTTAGATGCTACACTTTGGACCACAAAAATTATAGCTACACCATCGAGTTGAAGGCAGTCCACTATCGGTCAAGTCTTGACACAGCCCAAGACTCCAAAGGCATGAGAAATTGAGAATGACTCCTAGAAAATGAAAATGCCCCATGGTAAAAAGTCGAACACGGGTTCCCAGACAACACCCTCGTCCATTTAAAATGGCATTGGAAAAATTATTTTTAAGATTGACATCTGCAATACCCAACGACCACTGATCTTGTCATTGCTTTAAATGCCACCTTCCACTGGATCTATGGTTTCCTTGTGTCTTGAACCAAATTAGACATCGCAAAAACACCCTCGTTCATTTACAAGATGGACATCTGCAACACCCAATGACACGGATTATGTCATTGGTTTAAATGGCACCTTCCACTCGGTCTGTGGTTTCCTTGTGTCTTGAACCAAATTAGACATCGGCCCCCTGAATATTGGTCTTTTTAACAAGACGACAATATGCAATCAGAAGCCAAAGCAAGTATGGTTTACGTGTACGATTGCTTATCGAACTCAAAAAAAAAAAAAAAAAAAAAAATCTTATTTTAATATTGATATTTTTGAGTAGTTTTTTTCATTTATATGTTGGTACCTTTTAAAATTTTTAAATTTTATATTAGTGTCCGTTAACCAAAATTTCATGGTGCTGCCCCTGAAACAGATATTATAAGTATGTTATATTCGGGCATTAAAATAGTTTGAATTAGTTTTTCTCGTACAGTGATTAAAAGTTCGCAATCCGATTTTGACAAGACTTTCCATAATCTTTTGAGTAAATATTATGATTGGGATACTTCATGATCCGAAACATGCATTTTTCACTACACTGTCTTAATTATCGGCTCTAATTTTATTTGTCCAAAGAGAAACAATGATGTTTCCAATAAGAAAAAAAAATCTTATATCTGCAATCTGCATGGATTTATGAACAACTTACCGTGGAATATAAGGCAAGGCCACATATAGATGCACATAAACATGCAGTTACATTTTCAAGTAGAAATTGGAAGTTCTCTTTTAAATTTTAACCTATAAATCAAATATTTTCCATCCAAAATCGACCTGTTCATTGAGAAAGCTCACGAGACTTCTTTCAAACTGTTTTTTTTTCAAATTTCTGCGCTAGTCAAAATTCAGACTTTTGTACTACTTTGTTTGTTTATTTGTTACAAACAAACCCTCCAAATAACAGGTTACATGTCAAGGTCAACAGTGAGACATGCAAAATGGCCTCAACCAGGGGGGGAGGGAAGGGGGGCCCACCTAGGCCTTGGCCCGCCCGACTACTTGAAAAAGAAAAAAAATTACATTACAAAATTTAAAAATTTTGGTTGGGTAATGTATTTTTTATCTTCGGATTTAGTTTGTCCCTACCCGGATTTACTTTGGCCTTACTCGGATAAGTTCGATGGACGGTTTGGTCCGCCCCTAAAAAAAATCTTGGCACTGCCTCTGGCTACAACAGAGTTATTGTTCCTATTATCAATTGACTCTTATAGAGTTGTTTGACAACAATAACAATTATTTGAGTTTTTTATGAATCTGTCTTAACGTTTGGAGTAGATTCACGTGGTATTGAGATACAATGTTGCATAAATATGTTCGAATCTTCGAGACATATTCATGGAATAGTAATAAACTAAAAGTTTTCATTTGCAAACAGCTCTTAAGTACATTAGTTTTTTGGTACTTAAATGGTTTAAATTAATTTTTAATCACTCTATTATACAACGATTGAGAACTGGATTCAGTAGGTTTTCATGTCTATTTTGACAACTGAGGGTTTTTTTCAGTAAATATCATGAATGGATACTCTATAAGAACATGACAACATTAAAAAAGCAAAGGAAACTTTAGGTGTGATGAAATGGGTTTCAATAAAGTGTTGTGGACAATGATTTTATACTTAAAAAAAAAAAAAACTAAAGGGGCCAGATTGGTAACACTAACAGGTTTAATAAAAGATTTGCTATTGTTCCATGCACTTGCTAAAAAGTAAGACAAATGCATTACACGGCAACAATATGTTATTGTTCTCAAACAACCCTAAAGACCTAGGGTGACTCTTTGCAACACGGCAACATGCATTACATGGCAACAAATATTATTGTTGTCAAACAACTCGAAAGACCTACTGTGACTCCTTACAGCATGGTGAAGGTTGATGCTGTTGTTGTCAAACAGCCTCAAAGACCTACAATGCCCTTGCAACACACAAACGGAATGTACATAAGATGCTATTATTGGATTCGATAATGGAATGATGTATAGTGGGGACAAAAAATTATGCTTCAATATTGTCCTCAATTAAACAAAGAATGTATTGAGACATAAATGCTTTTTTAGTATATAGACACAAGCAAAAGCAAGAATTTATCATCTTCATCTAATGTCCTTTAGTGCATGGAGGCACATAAGATGTAATTTTCTGACATACCATTTAGGGGTGGCGCTAGGATTTTTTCCTAGGAGAGGGGCTGAACGGTCCAAAGACGAAATATATATATATATATATATATATATATATATATATATATATATATATATATATATATATATAATATTATCCATATATTATATTATATATATACGCACACTTTGGTTAGCATTTGCAAACCACGATATAATAAAAGTGAACATACATAGTGTACAAATATGCATATCATGAACGTGAAGCACAACCTATTCTATGACACATTTTAATTGTTTGTGTCATTAGCACAAAGTACAATTCATCTTAAACGGATAGTGTTTTATTTCCATTAAAGTGACATAGATGTGAGCATAAGGTGGGCATACAAAATATCACAATTCAAAATTTAGCAAACAAGTACATCCTTGAACCCCAAAACCTGAAAAAAAGTTAGATACCTAAAACAAGCAGTTTGCATTCTTTCAATGTAACACAATTCATCATTCATTCACCTGTACAATAAAATATAAATGAAAACTACATTATTTATATTGAAACAAAAGAATGACTCAAAAAAACATTAACATCAAAAAGATGCAAGGAGATACTTTACCCAAAGACTCAAGAGCTATTGAACCAGAACAACCAGCAGCACTAGCATCTTTATTTTCTCTTTTTTGCAACATCTTGGTTTTCTAACTTCCCACCGTCTTGGTTTCTCCTTGACCCTTTTGTTCAGTATTTTTTTTTTTTTTGAAATGATTATGAATGTTTTTCAATGACAATATTAAGTAATTGCAGCCCATAACAATGACAATCAAGAAATTGATGATAATTTGAACACAGAAAATCATTGTAAAAACAAACTAAAGTCATTGTCCAAATTCCAAAGGTGGAACCGTGTAATGATAAAAAAGGCTATAAATCACAACCAAACATATTCCATAAATTTCAGTAGTTGATTTCTGAAACTAAATTTCAGTACGAATAAAACAATTGAAAGTCTGCAACAAATGAAAAAAAAAAAAAGAAACTACTCAAACAAATTGCAGATGGCCAATAAAATGAAAGGCATTCACTTTCCAAATACTTGTGTATAAAATAGAAAATTCAAGCAACAGTTTATAATTTAGGGTGTAAGGAAAGGGGCTAGTTCAAGCACATGAATATATAAATTTGCAAGTTCTTCTATAAATACCAATTAAACATTTGAGTAATCAGCAACGAGAGGGATCTCGAGAGTGAGTCCATTTATTTTTGTGATGGTTAGAAAGTGTGACAAATCAGACATGCCCTGGCTTGATTAGTCTGTTGCATCTTTGAAGAAGAATGTGAAATTACCACAACGCTGGAATATTCAGTACCAAATACTGTAACATAAACTCTAGCAGGCAAAGGATAGGCCTCAAGCAAAGCACCGATGCTACATGTATAAAGTAGTAAAGTATAATGTGTACCCAAGCTCTAGTATTCGGCTAATTCATTAGTTAGTCTGGAGATTGTGAACAATCAGCAAATTTCACATACTAATAAGTAATAAAATCTCAAGAAAGTATGCTCTCTTTTTGAATCTTGTCATTGAACAGCTCAAATGAAAATTTTACTATTTTTACGCTTTGATCCAAATAAAAAATCTTTTTGCTTTTCTCATATAGAAAACAGTTATATAGAGTAATGGTGCCATTCATCACTCCAATCTTCGAATATAGGTATCATTACAGATAGCAACCAATTAAGCCGCACTAAACAGCATGGTGAAAGCTCAAAAGAAAAAAAAAATCGGAATGAACCAAATGCCCTGCATTTGAGATTTGAGAAGAAGGGGAAATAAGAAGAAGGAGAGCCAGAGTCAGTGTCTGAGCCAAAAATTTTTGGCTATGGAGCACTAGTACGTGAAAAAATTTTCAAACTAAAATATATGTTATTTTAAAAATAAAACAAATAAACATAGTTATGAACAAACTTACAATGAGTCCCAACAAGCAAATCATATCATTAGTGTTATAGACAAAATTACAATTCACCAATAACACCAAAATAGTCAATTGGATGACTAAATATGAACAAATTTACAATTAGCATCAAAAATAAATCAAATAAGTATAGTTATAAACAAATTTACAATTGGTCTCAACAAGCAAGTCAAAAAAACTATAGTAATGTACAAAATTACATGTGGCCTCGTCTATTTTTCATATTCTGAAAACGATGCATGATTGCTTCGTCACACTGATACTATCAAATGTGATCAATTGGACTATTTGGACCCGATCCATGTTTGGTGTGGGCAGCATGGTGTCAACAGGGGCTGAGGTAGACCGACGCTCCACTAAACTGTGGAGGTTTTCTTGGCTGGCGTGGGCAGGCGCCCATGCCTGCCCCACGGTTGCTCCGCTACTGGCCAGAGTCCAGTGAGACGGCTGGACGAATTACCTGACCAGTGACCAGCTGACCTCAGATCAGACTTCCGGCTGGCGGACGGTGGACCAGACGACCAGAAAAAACCCAGACGATGGTGGGAGACCGCAGTCCAGGCGGCAGAGGCTGGAATCTGGCGAGTGGTAGTGCGGAGGATAGCGGCCCAGTGGGTGGCAGCAACCGACAGGTTCAGAGTCTTCAGATGTTCGTTCAGGCTGCCGGTGTAGTGAAAGAGCAAATGAGCCAGGGGAAAGGAGTCGGGCGGCACGAAAGGGGCTGCGGGTTTAACTCGGGTTCATTAGACCCAGATCCAAAGTCCATAGGGGCAGACTAAATTTTTAGACTCTTTTTTCAATTTTCATTTTTTTTTTTGTCGGGTGTCTTAGAAAACGTAACTGCATCACTGTCTTCAACGCACAAGAAAATAATATCAAATGTTGTGCATTAAAAAAAAATCTGAAATTGTCCTCAATTACCTAAAAGTACATGTTTCGTGTGTGTCTATGCAAGAAAAGAGAAGAAAAACGTTTAAAAGAAGTGAGTCTTGAAATAAAAAAAGGTGTTTTTTCGAAAAAAATGTCAAAATAAATAAAATGTGTTTTATGCGGTTTTTATTTTCCTTTTTTTGTTTTTTAAATTTTTTCATGTTTTTTCATTTTTTGTGTTTTTTCACATTCTTAGACAATTTTTAATTATTTTTTTCTCTTGTAGAAGAAACCGACAAGCAATAACGCACGGCTTCACGCAGCAAAACCTTACATATGCATGTTTCAAGAAAATGGTAGGGGCAACTCGGCCGATGAAGTGTGATAGGATGGTCGATCACATTTTCGTGTGTGCTCTCCTCAAGACGACAGATGGAGGGACTCAAATTTTGTGCTTGAATATCGATCAAATAGTCGTAAGTTTTGTACCTTACACTGTTGGATGAAACACGTTGTTTAGTAGAGGCGAATGGCGATTTCGTATCTGTTTGAGGTCGATGAGGAGCAATTCTGAATCCGTCAACATTCTTCGGCACTCTTCATTTGGGACGCACCTTTGTAGATCAGGTTCTTGTCCAACATCGACATTGAAACAGTCAGTTAGTGTGGAAAACATCCCCCTTGTTAGGTTGTGGAAGAAACCAGTCAATGGTTCATTGAATGCCATGCAGTGGCCTTGTTCATGAGTAGAAAGTATGAAGGAAATCAACCTACAAGCGATCGTGAATAGCTTCGCATAGCAAAACATTACGGTTGTATGTTCCAAAAAAATGTTAGGGGGGGATTGTGTGTTCAATTGAGGTCGATGAATTGTGATTGTACAATCAATCGTGCTTTTGTGTGTGCAGTACTCGAGCCAGCAAATAAGAGACTGCAATTGCATGTCCAAATGTCGGCCATATGGTCTTATACCTTGAACCGTCAGTCGGGCAAAACATGATTTCATGTCCAATTGAAGCTGATGAAGAGCCATATCAAGTTGGACATTGTTTTCCAGGTCCTTCCTTATATGGATGCACCATACTAAAAGGTAGATGGTGTTGATAGACTGGGTTTTGTTCGAAAATGACATGGAATACAACCAGTTAAGCATGGGAAACATTTTTGTTGTTATGTTGTGGATGAAACAGGTCAATGACTTATTGTAGTGTCCAATAAAATTCAAACAGTGTACATGAAATTCAAACAGGTGACTTTACTTGTGGTTGTGAACAGCAAAGTGTAAAGAAAAGCAACTGACAATGGATTGCACACAGCTTGACATAACAAAACTTTGTTGGGTCGTGTCCAGCCTCAAGAGAGGACCCGACCCAATCTGACCTGATCCGACCCGTCACTTAAGTGACGGGCGGAGGAAAAGGGGAGGGCACCGATGGTGCCCCTTCCTCTCACGTATCTCTCTCTCTCTTGTTGGTTTTCTTTTGGGGAAAAAGAAAAGAGGTCTCCTCTTGTGGCTGCTCATAGCAAGAGAAGAAGGAGAAGAGGAAGGCAAGGAAGAGAAGAAGGAGAGATTGCAGCAAGGTACATGAGTTGAACGGCACGCCAATAAGAGAGAGGAAAGACAAAGAAGAAAGAGAAAATGAAGGGAGTCTTCATTGCGTGATCTATTTCTTGTTCCTTTTGGGGATATTTCTTTCATTCGTATAAAAGAGTGTCATTGTTTTCTTGAGTTTACTATTTTTCTTAAAACAGTAGGGACATTGTTGCGGGTGTATTTGGCTCTATTTCTTGATATATAGAAAGTCCTTTTTAACCGTGGTTTTTTACTCCATTATTGGGGGTTTTTCCACGTAAATTGGTGTCTCTTATTTTCTATATTATTTAGCATATATTTTGATCTACATTGCTGCAACATTGGTGTTAGAAACTCGATCTTATGCTCGCAGTCCTGTGATTTCAATTTTGAGCAGTTTTGTGCATGTTTGACCCTCAAATTAATTGGTTTGTGCTGTTTTATTGTTGTTGAAAGTTGTCATTAACTGCGTAATTGTTGAACACATATATTGTTGAAGTTTGGGAGCGTTTGTGTTAGCTTTGAGAGTTGTTTATGGCTGGTTATTATCTTTTTAAACATTCTTTTTCAGGGGAATACATTTGTCACAAACCATAGAGTTGTGTGTTTAGTGAAAATGTTAAAGGCAATTGTATGTTCGATTGAGGTCAATAAAGTGCGATTGTATGATCGATCAAGCTTTCATGTGTATGCTCCTCAAGTCGGCAGATGAAGGAACTCCAATTGTGTTAACGGACACAAGCACAACAAATCTGTATGGTTGCATGTCTCAGAAAAATGTTAAGGGTGATTGCATGTCTGACTGAAGCTGATGAAGTGTGATTGTAAGACCAATCGTTCCATCGGCCTAAACAAGTCATTTAGCAAAGGCAAAGTACAATTTTGTATTCGATTGAAGGCGATGAAACAATATTGTTTTTCAGCATCCTTCTCACTAGGACGCACAAGACTATCATTTCGAGTATAAAACGAAGAGTTTTTTCAAGTTTAATGTGTCAAAGTTGTTTTTCTCAATAAAATCATGTTAGATTTTAAAAGACTAAAAAATAAAAATAAAATGTGAAAAATGTAAAACAAAAATAAGGTAATAAAAAATATAAAATACGTGAAATTACAAAAAAATAAAGAAAAAATGTAAAAATAACATGAAAAAAAAACTTAAAAAACACTTAAAAGAAGAATAAAATGTGGTTAAAACCAGTTTGTTTTATTTTGACATTCAAATTTATTGTTTGACTCGTTTCTGACGACTTTTTTGCATTTTTTTAATGCCAAGCATGTTTTTTAACTCAATGAATGACTCTTCGTGGTGCACTATAAAATTCAAATTGTTGTACTTAAGCTTACCTTCACATGTACATGGACTTTGGGAAATGGTGTGGCAGCTAGTAAGGTTGGGCCACGCTGAGCCGCCAGTGGGTACGTGGTACTTGGCCCGACTAAGGGCCAAGAAAAAAGACACTAGGGTCAGCCCCATAATTTATAGTGGGGTTGACAATTTTTTTAATATTTAATTTACTAATTTATATATATATGATATTTTATTACAATTAATTATATTTATATATTATTTTATATTAAAAATAATATTTTTTAATTTAATTCGAGTTAAGCTCCAACTCAAGTTTTAATGGTCGGACTGAGCCGGACCCAGGTTACGAGTGTCTGGCTGGGCTTACTCTGCCGGATGCCCAGGCTTAGCAATTACTACTTTTAAATTGTAAGTTAATTTGACAGTTGATTCTATTTCATTTCCAATATATTAAAAATTGTGAGCAGTAGCGTCCTTTGATGTTTAATTTGACTGAAAAAAAAAGTAGGGAGTAACATTTTTCAAAACATAAGTCAATTCTTTGGGTGACAATCGTGATTCCATGATAGAATCCTATGAACAGGTAGAGGACTTTGAAAATATCAAAGATGTTTGTGGCAATGGTGCGAATGCGTTAGAACTCTTAAGAAAACTACCGGTTTGCAATAAGCCGTGAGAAATATGGCAGGTCTAGAAAAGCGCCAAAACTTTTCTCCACGTTGGCGCACTTCATTTTATAATAATTCAAGGCTTTGTGGGCCTATGCAAAAGGTGCAATTTTCAAATTCTTGTGAGGCCCACTAATCGCCTAAGAACTTGAACTCGTTAATTACGTGACGTCGTATATTTTTATTCTAAGAGTTAAACCGAAGGACCCAACAGGGTCTTGTACAACAAAAAGCCATATGTCTTTGATGTTAGTTCTATACAAACTTAGAACTTCTAAAACTGGAAGAGTTAGTCACAAAAAACGCATTATTTTTGAAAAAAACGTGAAAAAATAAAATGCTGTTTCAAACTATAAAAACACGTTAGAAAATGTTAAAAATGAAAAAAACACAATTTTTCGTTTTTATATTTTTTTCATTTTTACTTTTTATATTTTTAATTCCAAACAATTTTTTTTATTTTCTATTTTTATTTGTTGCAAAACTATTTATTTTTTTATATTTGTGTTATTATTTAATCATGTATTTTATTTTTCTCTTATTTTTAGTTTTAAATTTCTTTTAAAAAACACTTTTTTTTTTTCATATTATAAAGCCCACTAAAACCTCATCGTTTAAACTCCATACCGTTATTTATCACTACGGACACTTTCTCTCCACTTAAAATCGCCTTAAATGCATTGACAGAAAACGAAGACCCATCGCCACCACCCACCCTTCCTTTTATCCTCCAGAGTCCCCGTCCTTCCTGCTCGAAGCCATTGAATTGAATCTATCTCATGAGCCTTCCATCTTGCAGTGAAGCACATGGGTAAGGGAAAACGTGGTGAGCGGCAGGACAAGGAGGCACAGATATGACAGAGAACTATACATGCTGATTTGGGCATCCCCTTACCGTCGCCGCCACCAGCCTCTGAAAAGGAGCAGGCAGCACCGGCTATCCAAGTGCAAGATCCGTACGATTCCTATGAGACGCCAAACGATGCAAAGTTTCTTCATCATCCTGATTATGGTTGTGTCAGTAAACCTTAACTTTCCCTCTTCGGCCGATAAGGGTAACGGGGATCTACAATATGGAAATAAGCCTAATGAAAACACTGAGAACGGAGGTCCGAGAAGCAATCCCCCTCCGAGCGGCAGTCCCCCTCCCCCTCCGAGAGGCAATCCCACTCCCCTTCCGAGCGGCAATCCCCCCCAAGAGCCTCCTCCACCTCTTGTTACCCTAACGCCTCCCCATCGTCCTCCGCCTTGATAGAATCTTCCGCTAAAAAAAGCATTTCTCCAAGCGGCGGCCTGAAGGTGGGGAAGTTCGTCGTGCTCGTGTTCTTGGGAATAGCCGGACTACTGCAAATTGGAGTTGTCTCCTTCTTGGTCTTCAAGAGATGGCAGATAAATCAGAAGTACTGCAAGTTGGAGTTGTCTCCTTCTTAGTCTTCAAGAGACGGCAGATAACTCGGACTCAGGATGAAACTGGAGTTCGTCTTGTTAGTTGATTCTGCACTCGCCTTGGCCTTAGTGAAGCGGGTTGCTTTTTCACCTCCAAGGCCTGTGGTAGATGGGTAAAACTAACATAACTGTCTACTTTTGTGCGTCTCTTGTTGGATTTCTTTTAAGTACTATTGTGTGCTGATAAGTGTCCGTTTTCTGCCTGTTTTTTCTGTGATGTTTACTTTTACCGAACTTGGTTGCAAACAGTGATTAGAAACTTATGGAATTCAAAACGAAAAACACCAATCAACAACGGATCATATAGACGAATCCACAATTAAATGTCCATAGGGAGGAAAAATATAAGAGTCCTCCCGAAGGGATGAATCATACTGTTTTGTGCCACTGCTGCTTTCAACTGTAGATGGTAGATTATTACCTCGAAAACATTTCTCCCAATTGTTTCATCAAAGAAAAGGGTTTCTTGGTCCTCAATTTGCCTCCGGAAGAAAATCAAATTCATGATCAAACAATATCGAAAGCCTGTATCAATTTGACATTCATTTTACTCATTTTCCTATATGTGTATGTACGTGCGTGTCCCAACTTGCAAATGTAAGGTTTATTTGTTAAAAACCAGCAACTAAGTCTACGAACACTGCCATCCGTAATGATTTTCCAACTTTCATGAAACCTATCAATGTACCGTGATTGTCCAATTCATTTGAGGGTCATTAAATCCAATGGAATAGACCACATCTGTTAACAAAAACGTATGAATAGGGCAATGTATTCGACTTTGGTAGCTGGGGTTTTTCACCTTAGATATTTCTAACCTTCAACTCCAATTAGTCACGCATTCAGTAACTAAGGGGTCGTTTGGATGACATCTCATTTAATCCACTTTTGTGAAAACTTAGTTCGTGAAAACTTAGTTCGTGAAAACTAATTTTTATAGCGAGTCCTGAAAAATTGGTTTACTTGTTTGAGTAACCAGGTTTTGTCGAAACTGGGTTTTTCTTAAACTCAGTTTTGACAGCACCAATCACTCCAAAAACCTGATTTTGGGTGTCGTCCAAACACTCCCCGATGCAAGTGAGACCAAGCTCAATACCCGCTCCGTGTATATAATGAGTGTATGCCGGACTTTACTATTAATATGCATATTTCCTTTAATGTCCACCCATAGAATTTGTTATTATCTCATACCCCTAGAGTTTAAGATAATGACAGGAAGTGGTATGAAATAATAACTAAGATATAAGATAATGCGTATGAAATAATGCTAAATGTATGAGATAATGCTAATCACTGGTGAGATAATAAAAGAGGTATTAATGAATATATATGAAATAACATTAAACAGAGGTATAAGATAACAAAAGATGTATGAAATAATGACAAATATATAAAGTAACCGTAAACAGATGTATGAGATAATGTAATAACAAAAGATATATGATATAATAACAAGTGTGAGACAATGATACGAGTGGGACAAAAACAAAGAAGATTTTTTTTTTTTGTTCAAAGGCGTATATTGGTTATAACTGAATATATGGACTGACAAATGTTAAATTCCAAAACTTTTGTCGTACAAAAACTTTTTTTTATTAATCATGAGTATTTTTTGTCATTGTTAACAATGACACATAACAAATTTATACAAGACACAACATTAATAACCAGCTTCATATACAAGTCATGTAAAAAAAAATTAACCCTTTTTGTGAAAACAAACTGGTCTGATCAGATCAAATATGGTTCCGCTAACTTCACAACAAACTTTGCTCTCGACAAACAGCTAATACAAGGAATTGCAAACCGCACAAGTAGGGGTGGGCATCGGGCCGGGCCGGGCCAGCCCGGCCCGCTAACACCCGGCCCGGGTCGGCCCGTCGGGCCTGAAGCCCGGGCCCGGGCCCGGCCCAATAATGTTTTCGGGCCGGGCCGGGCCGGGTGCCGGGCCGGGCCGGGCCGGGTGCCGGGCCGGGCCGGGCCGGGTGCCGGGCCGGGCCGGGTACCGGGCCTGACCACCAAAACCCAGGCCCGGCCCGGCGGCCCGTTTGGAAAAAATGGCTGCAGCCGATGCCCAAATAATCACGCCAGGACTGTTTCTTGCTCAAGCAGACTGCAAGCTAGCTCAGAACCTGTCAAGCTTCCAAAAATCGCCACGGCTCAACCAGACGTCCAAAAATCCTGAGATTTGGATTGAAGGGAGCTAAGACACCCTAGATTGGACGCCCAAAAGATTGGATCCAAAGGAGGTCTCCAAGTCCCAGTCGTTGAAGGATCTCCAGGCTGC
>JAANDH010001100.1:4470-53789 GCA_011799765.1 Nymphaea thermarum
TGCTTTGAGGTTGTTAGTTCAGCCTGTTACATCTTCATCCTCTGAAAGGAATTGGAGCACTTATTCACATATTCACAACATCAAGAGAAACAAACTTACAAGCAAACGTGCAGAAGATTTAGTTTACGTGCATTCTAACCTTCGATTACTTTCACGAAACAATGATGAATACAGGTAAATCAACACTTATTGTCTTGTACTTTTTTCGTATCTATATTCTTGATTACTTGATAATTATATTCTTAATTTTTATCCTTTGTAGGGAAGGAAGCAGTAAAAATTGGGATGTGAATGGTGAGGAATTTAACTTCGAAGGAGATGATGATCTAGACCATCTTAATTCGGAGTTAAATGAACCATGTACACTACAAGATGTAGAGGTGGATGAGGACGTTGCAGAGGTGGACAATGAAGATGAAGAAGAACTTGAAGAGTGATCTATCATCTATGGAATGAACATTTTATATTTGTTTTGATTTAAATTTTAATGAGATTATCTATGGAAGGAACTTGAAGGAACATTGTTTTAATGTGATGATATTGTTTTTTTTGTTTTAATGAGATTATCTATGGAAGGTACTTGAAGGAACATTGTGTTAATGTGATGATATTGTTTTGGTTTTGGCGACTATGTGATGATATCATTTGGTTTTTTCATTTTTTTGAATATTAATATATAATAATAATTAATTATCGTATATAATAGTCGTCGTACCCGTACCATGATTTTAAAAAATGCCGTACCCGTACCCCCGAATACGTACCCGAACCCGTACCGGTACCATTGTGACATAGCTCTGGCCAAATCATGAGGCTACCCCTAAGGATTTGAAAATTCTTGTTCCACAGGAGCACGCTTAATCTTTCTTGTTAGAAAAGGTTTGAAATGATGGACAGTCAAGCAATCAAGAACCAATGAGTGAAGAGTTTCATCTCTTTGGCTTTAAGCAAAATACTTTTAAAGCATGGAAATGGATAGGATAGATAACCTTTTCATTATTCCTTTATTAACCTTAACTCTGTCTGCTATGATAATTCTCTAAAACTCACCCGTGTAAAGAACTTAGCTTTTTGAAGAAGCTACATTTCATAAAATGGCATAGTCACTCCCAAATAGGAAATATATGTGGGCAATTTTCTCAAACAAAAAACTAGGAAAAGCGATCCATGTAATTGTGGGAATTTTCTAAGTTGGAAAATAGATAGGCAGGCAAAATTATGTCACTAAATAGTGCATTTCCACCTGACATGAAGGTTCCAAAAGCACAACAGTTTGGGATAAACAGAATATGACCATTATGAAATAAGTGTGAAACCTTGACTCCTTCATGAGTAAGCTGAAAAGACTGCTCTTTCTTGGCAAGAATGGACACCATGTTGAATACAGAAACAATATCAAGCAATATCTGCCCATTTTAAAACATAAATACCTGTAGTTAGAGATAACCTTCATAGCGAAAAGGAAAAATCAATAGCAACACAATATTTTATAATCCAACTCCAGCTTCCAGTTATGTAAGATGACATGGCTAAAATGGAAGAATGTAAACAGGTAGTATACTTTTATAGCACATCTATGAGAAGAATCTCTGAACACATACACTGAGTTTCAGCAGCTGAATGGCTAATTTATTAAAAAGTAATACTATGACAACTGCATATTTTAGTTGTAAATGTCCTAAACTCCTAATGATGCCATCTGAGTTCTCAGTTTTACTTTTACATGAAAAGAAAACAAAACATGGAATAACCCAATAGGATTGCATGTATACAACAATAGGGAATTTAAACTCAAGCTAAATGAAGGAGAATTGTAGAATGGTTCTAGTCCCGCTAAATGGAATGTAGTATTAGCACCTACGGTGAAAGATTAATTTAGAAAGACAATGACTAGCAAACTGGGCCCAGTGTTCATTTCTACAATCATCACTTGTGAAATAAGTATTGTTACGATGAGAGAGAGAGAGAGCCCAAAAGAATGCTCATTAACGTAACCCTAATCTCAAGTTAAAGAGATTAGGGCTGGTGGCACAGAAATTACAAAAACAGTCCAACAAGTATAAGAAAATATTTAAAGACCTACTCTCTAACTTTTTGATATTGCAAAAACCCTCTTTAACACTCCCCCTCAAGCTGGAGCATATATGTCAATCATGCTCAGCTTGTTACATCCTTTCAGGAAGTCGCCTATGGGAAGAGCCTTGGTGAAGATATCAATTGTCTGATCTTCTGAGGAAACATGAACAGTGCTAATAATTCCTTCTTGAACTAGGTCCTGAACATAATGACAATCCACTTCAATGTGTTTTGTCATCTCATGAAAGACAGGATTGTTTGCAATATAGGTCGTTGCCTTGTTGTCACAATACATCTTCGTTGGGAGATTCACTGAAGCACCCAACTCTAGAAGCACTGATCTGACCCATGACATTTCAGCCGCAGTTTGAGCCATAGCCCTATATTCCGACTCAGCACTAGATTGAGCCACCACATTCTGCTTTTTGCTCCTCCAAGAAATAAGATTGCCTCCCACAAGGACACAAAAACCTGTGGTAGACTTTCTGTCATCTACAGATCCTGCATAATCAGCATCACTATACACTTCGATGTCAACACCTTCTCCCTTTTTAAACCATAATCCCTTTCCCGGGGCTGATTTCAAATATCCGACAATCATCATTAAAGCAGCATCCCAATGAACCTTTCGAGGTTTTTCCATGAATTGACTTAGCTTATTCACAGCAAAACTAATGTCGGGGGGAGTGACCGTCAAATACAGCAGTTCCCTATAAGAGATTTGTAAGATCTAGAGTCAAATGGCTCTGATTCATCATCACGTATATGAATGTGGGGATTCATTGGAAGTGTGGCAAGTGTAGCCCCCAATAAACTTGTTTCCTGCAGAAGATCAAGTACATATTTTCTTTGCGCTACTACAATTCCTTTACTACTACGGGCCACCTCAATACCAAGAAAATAACGGAGTTGTCCAAGGTCTTTTGTGACAAAGTGTTTCTGTAGAAACTCCTTTGTCTGAGCTATCACTGATTACTTTCCCCGGTGAGAACAATATCATCAACGTATACAATCAATATCACTATACCAGATGTGCCTCGCTTGATAAACAACGAATGATCTTGCTGGGATCTTCAAAATCCACACTTAAATAAAACCTCAGTCAGCTTATGGAACCATGCACGGGGACTCTGTTTAAGTCCATAAATGGCCTTCTTTAGTTTGCATACCTTAGCACACTCCCCCTGTCGCTCAAAACCCGATGGTTGCTGCATATAGACTGTTTCAGAAAGATCTCCATATAGAAAGACATTTTTCACATCTAGCTGAAATAGAGGCCACTCCCGCTGGACAGCAAGAGATATAATCAGTCGAATAGTGCCCAACCAAGCCACTGGTGAAAAGGTCTCAAAGAAGTCAACTCCATAAGTTTGTGTATATCCTTTAGCGACAAGACGTGCTTTGAACCTTTCAACTGAGCCGTCAGAATGATACTTGATGGTGAACACCCATTTGGAGCCAACCACAACACAGTGCATAGGTGGATCCACCGAGTCCCAAGTCTCCCGAGAGATAAGAGCATTCATTTCCTCTTGCATGGCTTGCCTCCACCCTGAATCTAACAGGGCTTGATGGTGAGAAGACGGGATAATGTGACTAGACATAGCTCGATCAAACTGCACCAAACTTGTACTCAGATAGTCAGTAGAGACAGAATTAGAAATCGGAAGTAGTGTGCACTGTCGCTTGCCCTTGCGAATAGCAATATGGAGATCATCTGTGGAGTAGTCATCATTTATACCTGAGTTAGGCTTATCAGTGGAACTTACTTCTTGAGAATACTCTGGTGGGCAGTTTGGAGAGAGACCAAGACGGCGAGTATAAACTAAGGGAGGATCATGGAAACGTTCACGTGACATAGGTTGAGAGGGAGAGGCCGACTCAAGTGACACGGGTGGAATAGGAAGAGGAACAGATACAGGCATCTCAGACATAGACGGACTCGAAGGGGGAAAATAAGGACGAGACTCAAAGAATGTAACATTTGCACTGATAATCTCTTTCTTGGTCTGGGGATCAACGCACTTATATCCTTTTTGATTGGCAGAATAGCCAATAAATACACATTTGATGGCTTGGGCAGCAAGTTTGTTTTTGTCTGGGCCTAGGATATGTGCAAAGCAGGTGCATCCAAATACTTTGGGAGGTATATGAAATAATGATCGATCTGGATATAAAATTTGAATGGGGATACATTCTTGGATGGCTGATGAGGGTAATCTGTTAAGGAGATAGCATGCAGTAAGAATAGCATCACCCCAAAAATAGGCAGGTACATGAGAATGCAGCATGAGGGTGCGGGCCACATTTAGGAGTTGCCGATGTTAGCACTCGCCGACACCATTTTGTTGGGACGTGTGAGGACAAGTAAATTGAGGTCGAATTCCATGATTAGCATAAAATTGAAGTAAAACGGAAGACTTGAATTCAAGAGCATTATCAGTGCGAATATTTTTGGCAAGGAAGCCAAACTGAGTTTTTATTTCCTTGACAAATTTTTGAATAATACATATGACTTCAGATCTCTCTCGTAACAAGAATACCCAACTGACTTTGGTAAAAATCATCAACTAAAACAAGATCATACCGAAAATGCGAGCGAAAAGGAACACGACTAGGACCCCACACATCTACATGAAGGAGATCAAACGAACTTTGACTAGAAGGATTCTGACTCGAAGGAAAGCTACTCCGTGTATGCTTACCTAACTGGCAATCTATGTCACACGGGTGCGGATGCGATACGGGTGCGGATACGGGGATACGGGTATGGCAATTTTCAAAATTTTTGGATACGCGGACACGGCTAAATTAAATATTCTAAAAGATGATAAAATTAAAAAAATTAAAAATAGTTCACTGATATAGTCTCAAACAAAACATTGTCCTTGACACCTTGTCCATCACAAACAAAAGATTGTGAATCACAAAACATTGTTTATCATCATATAAAAGTATACAACAAGCACACTAAAATCGGGAAAAACAATAGCACAACAAGAAACCCCCAAATCGGCAAAAACCCCCAAATAAGAAAATGTCCATAGGGCATAGAAGAAGAGATTAGGATGAAGAACGATGGAAAAAACCCCCAAATCGACAAATCCAAAACCGTAATAAACCCCAACCCTAGACCTAAGTTCTACTATCGGAAAAAATCAAAATAAAAACCACTCACCTCTCTGTCGCCGCCGCCGGCTGCCGCCGGACACCACGAGATGTCACCGTGGATCGCCGGATGTTGTCGCCGTCGCCTACCATTGTCGCCCAAGGCCTCTGCTGCAGCACGCCGGTGAAGCGAAGTGGAGAGAAGTCGAGGGCGAAGGACGAGGGTTTTCGGCGTTAAGTTAAGACGTCGGGTCAGTTTAACGGGTTTGGATCGGATATGACCCAAAACCGATCCAAGAGGTGTCCAGTCGAGTCCCGTGTCGGAATCGCTGTGTCGGCGAGTCGACACTGGTACGCGGCCTATTTAGGCGAGTCTGTGTGACATAGCTGGCAAGCATCACATAAGGACTCTGATGCAGAGATATCTGAAAACATGCAACGGAGTTTGGACACTGATGGATGACCAAGTCTGAGGTGCCACTGGAAATAAGCCTGGGCACCGGGCCGGGTCGCCGGCAAGTACCCGGCCCAGAGCGGGCCCGGGTCCGAGCCTTGTATTGCCATTGTCGGGCAAAAGCCCATTGCGCCCGGCCCGGCATCAAAACGGTCCGGGTTATAATCCAAGGCCCGTTAGGGCGAAACCTCAGAACCTAGTTTTCCCTTTTTCGTTTGAAAGAGAGAGAGAGAGATGCGCTGCGCGGCCTGTGCTATTCACCTACGTGAGAGAAAATGCAGGATTTCTGAGATAAAAGGCATCTGCAAGACTGCAACTAGAGTGAGAGTGGGAGATCAAAGAGAAAGAGAGGTGGGAAGGACGGAGGTGTACAGAGGCACCATCGTCATCCTCTCTATCTCTCTCTCGCCCTCTCTGTTCTATCCTATCATTTGGAGCACCCCAACCACTCTCTCTCTCATTGTCTGTCTGTGAAGGAACAGGGAACCGTAGGGAATTTGGGAAAGATGGTGTTTAACACAAATGGTGGATGTGAGTGATGATAAGAAGCATCAAGAGGAGGAGGACGTCGGCCAGCGACTGAGGCATCACTTTGTGTTGATGCACGGGGTGGGGCATAGGGCTTGGTGCTGGTACAAGGTGAGGACTCTCCTCCAGGTGGCCGGCCACTCCGTCACCTGCGTCGACCTCTCCACCACCAGCATTGATCCTTCTGACGCCAACGCCCCCTCCTCCTTCGACGATAAAAAAAAAATGGGCCGGGCCTGGTAGCGGGCAAGGTTGTGTAGGCCTGGTACCCGGCCCGACCCGACACGTTAATAATCGGGCCGGGTTGCGGGCCGGCTGGATTCAAAATAAATTGATATCGGGCCTGATGTAAACGAGCCGGGCCGGCCCTGCCCGGCCCGATGCCCAGGCCTGACTGGGAAGGAGAAGTCCTCGAAGGGAATGAAGATGCAACAACATCTACTGGGACAGACAAGAAGTAGAGACCCTCACGCTCATAACCGCCACCATCATCTTTCCAATTGGTAAGTCCTGAAAAGAACATGAACCAGGATAAAAAATGACTCTACACTGTAAGTCAATAGCCTACTGCTTAACAGATAACAAATTAACAGGAAACTGACGAGCGTATAGCACATGTGTAATAGTGCCTAAGTGTGGGAGGTAGATATCACCGCTACCCAAAGTAGGAGACAACTTGCCATCAACCAGTCTGACATGTTGTGGTGTAGAGAATCTGATTAATGATGAAAACTTTTGTGATTGATTACAACAGTGCCTGGAGGCGCCAGAATCTATCATCCATATCGTATTATCAGTGGAAGCACCAACAGAGAGGGCTGAGTCTATTTCAGCAAAGAGGTAGATCTCTGAGCAAGAACAAGATTATATTCATCCTTACTTAAGCTAAGGGAATATGACATAGGTATAGGAGGCCCAGTAGAAGACTCAACCATAGATCTTGTCGCACTGATGTACTGCTTATGAGTGTGGGAGTCAAAGCAGATATAACCCTTTTGGTGTTTTGGATAACCAATGAAAATGCATTTAATTGATTGTGCACCAAGTTTGTCTTTATTAGGACCAAGGATGTGAACAAAGCAAGTGCACCCAAAGACTTCGGGTGGAAGGAAAAATAGGGGTCTATCTGGATAGAGAACTTGAATGGGAATTTGATTGCCGATAGACGAGGATGGAAGACGGTTAATTAGGTAACATGCAGTGAGTATGGCATCGCCCCAAAATTGCGCCGGAACACAACTATGTATCATGAGAGTGCGAGCCATGTCAAGTAGTTGACGATGTTTACGTTCGGCAACACCATTTTGTTGAGAAGAAGTGTGGGGACAAGTGAATTGAGGACATATTCCATATTTGGTGTAAAATTGTAGCAAGGTATTGGATTTGAACTCACAAGCATTATCAGTGTGAATATTTTTGACAATGGAATCAAACTGAGTCTTTATTTCAATAATGAAATTTTGAAGAATACAAATGACTTCAGACCTCTCTTTTAATAAGAACACCCAACTAAGTCGAGAAAAATCATCAACAATAACAAGGTAATACCTAAATTTGGCCCGGCTAGGCCCCCAAACATCAACATGAATAAGATCAAAAACTACATGACTCGACGGACTACTGCTGGAAGGAAAACTACTTCTAGTGTGTTTGCCCAATTGACAGGCCTCACACTAGAATGACTCAGACACATAAATAATAGGGAGAACACCATGAAGCTTGGATAATGAAGGATGGCCTAGTCGGAGATGCCATTGACATGGAGTTGGCTTAGATAAAGCCATAGATGCCACGCCCTCCACTGGTTCTGACAGTAGGTAAACTCCCTTGTGCTCATGGCCGCCACCAATCGTCTTCCCATTTTGCAAGTCCTGAAAAGCACATGAACCAGGATCAAATATGGCTCTACAACGCAAATCTTTCGTCAATTGAGTAACAGATAGAAGGTTAGCAGGAAACTCTGGAGCATATAAAACATGGGAAAGAATGATAGAACCAGGAAGTTTAACATCCCCAATTCCCATAATAGGAGAAAACTTTTCATTGGCAAGCCTAACATGTTGAGGCTGTGGAAATCGATGCAATGAAGTAAATACGTGAGGCTGACTGCAAAAGTGATTCGAAGCCCCAGAATCAATAATCCACATGGTACCTGGTTCATGGAAAGAAGTACTAGCAACAGAATCCACCGTGACCGAGGAGGCAGCTGTAGACATCGTGGTAGAAAGAGGTCCCTGAGCCATAAGCTGATCATACTCTGCCTTACTCATAGTCACTGTGGAGTTCTCAGAATTCATCGAGGAATGAGTCTCTCCCAGTGGTGTAGCAACTCGGGCAGACCCTACAGGAATATGAGAAAGAGAAGGTCCCTCTGTCTCCTGAAGTACTACCACCCCTGCCATGGAAAGTAGAAGCCGGTCTACCATGTTTGTCCCAACATCTATCTTCCAAATGTCCCAATTTTCCACAAAATGTACATTGAAATCTTCCTCTGCCCCCTACACCACGACCTGAGCCTCTTCCCCTAGTGGCTTGCCCACGCCCTCCAGACACAGCTAAGGCTGCAGAAGGAGACTCACTCTGGGACTGAGAGAGAGATACAGCCAATCTACTGAGTCTATTATATGTCTCAGCAAGATCTGAAATTTCTGCTCCAGTAAGCATCTAAACTTTTGCTACCTCATACTTAGGGGACAAACCAGCCAAGAACTTAGCCACCATAGTCTGCTCAAAATGCGTCTTGTAACATGCCTGACATGGAGGTCGAAGGGCCTTCAATCGTTCATACGCAGCTTCAACTGAAGCAAAGTATTGAGATAGTTCCAACTCACCTTGCTGCAGTTTAAGTAACTCTTCCTCAACTTGTAAAATTTTTGAGACATTCTTGTCATGAGAATAAGTTTGTCTCAAGAACGTCCACATATGTTTGGCAATCGTATAGTAGGCAAGAGTAAGAGCTATATCCGTTTGCACACTGTTCATGATCCAGGACAGAACAATACTATTATCTTCTTTCCATGTGGCATATTTCCCAGTTTTAACACTCGGTTCATCTTCATCAATGATATGGTCTTTCCGATGTCCTACTACAGACATCATAAACATTCGTGACTAGATTTCATAGTTGTGACCATCCAATTTCATAGTAGAACCATAGAAGAAAGGATTCCCAACCACCTTGTATTCAGTATGAGACTCGATCTTAGAATTGTCTCCCATATTAGACGGTTGTTCAGGCTCCATCACAACTCCCACAAAAAGAAAATAGCACTAATATATATACCGCAGAAATGGATGATAAAGTATGCAAATGATAAAGGAATTTAAATCTGCGGCTGACTGAAACTTAGAGCAGATCACACCTAGGGCAGATCCACGGCTGACTGAAACTTAGAGCAGGTCGACTATTGCAACATCCAACACCAGCTAGGGCAGATCCACGATAAAGAAGGAATTCATATTCATGGCTGCAATATCCAACAAAAAAAGGAGATATATCACCTAAGGCAGATCCACGGCTGACTGAAATTTAGAGCAAATCGACGGCAGCAACATCCGACAAGAGGAAGGACTTATCCACGGCTGACAGAACCCTAGGGCAGATCCACGGCTGGAAAAAAAATTTGTAATATCCACGGCTGCAGCGACTTCCATTCACCAAGTAGTGACCACCGACCACAAAGGAGACTTCTACCACGTGAGGGAGACACCTGCAACGTCCATCCACGTCCACTTCAACAGGGCATCGATCTAAGGTTTTTTTAATCTTATGCTTAAGAAAACCCTAGATCGAGCCTAATATGCATGTTCAGCCTGTCGTGCTCTCAGAACTATCCACGAGAATAGAAGAAGAGGAAGAGAAAGAGACAGAGGATGAGCACGGTGAGAGAGGTTTCAGTCCCAAGGAAAGTTGGGCTTTGATACCATGTTACGTGCAGCCAAGGGAGAGGAGAGAAGAGAACGAGAGAGAGAGAGAGAGAGAGAGAGAGAGAGAACTTTCAATCGTATTGACTAAAGCTGCCCTAATCTCATGTTAAATGAGAATTAGGGTAAAGTAACAAATTACAAAAGAGGTCCATAAATAAAACCCTTATTTATAAAGAGTTGTTCCTAAACTCTTAAATATTCAAAAATACCACCTAACACATATTATTCAACACCTAACCTGGTAGCAAAGCAAAGTCAAACTGAGGGCTAGTTATGACTCCAAAGGTATGTCCAAAGGGATTTCTATCTTCAAGGTCTCATCTAGCCAAGAAATTCTTCCTTCCTAACATCTTCAGTTTTCTTCCTCTGAATTTTTCAGTTTTTCTCTTGGTCTGTTCTTTTAACCAAATTCAACTTCTAATCTTGATATCTGCTATTTTGGATCCTCCCATTCTTAAACTATCCTTTACTCAAAAACCTAAGCCATCTCCTTAGATATTCTGCTTCTCAAGGTAAACCCTAATTTCCAAAGCCCTAGGTATTTTTCTCATAGTTTTTATGTCTGTTTTTTTCTACAACAATTACTATATTCTTCACCAGGACTGTGTCAGGAAGTTGAAATAATAATCTTTTCAATTATTTGTTGTAATTATCCTTTTTGTATTTATTTTTTGTAAGTATTGTGTATTCATTTTTTGTATCTTCCTTTTTCTCCTCCTTTTGCAGCTCAACTACTTTAGCTGAGATAGAACCATTGGGCTTCCCAACAGCTAATTTTCTAGCCGTTGGGAACCCAATGGCTCCCTCTTGGGCCTATATATTGATACTTTGGCCCCTTTTGAGCTTAATAGAAGCTAGTTGCCTTGTTGTTTAGTGTACTATTTAGTATTTAGTGCCTTAGAGCACTCTTATTATCATTGAGAGTTTTACCTTGCGTGTGAAATATAGATCTATATGTGTATTTTCACAAGCACATTCAGTTCAGTGATTGGCTTATTTGTATATTATGAATTGTTGGTAATTATGCATGCATCTGTTTGTTATTTCAAAACCGTACAGGTTGATCTTGACTTTTTCCTAAGTGTGAGTAAGCTAGACCAAAGGTTGGATGGACTATAGGACAAAGTTTGCAGTTCTCACCTGGTACAGGGAATTTTTCAGGTGCTATCATGTTAGAGAGCAGATAGAGAGGACAAGATGACAAAGCTAGAGGCTTACAACAGCCAATATGCCATTAGTAGCTTAGGATGAGATACTTTAGTTTTTAAATTCATGAAGTAATGTTTGCTTTGATTTATTATTGAAAAGAGATGTAAACCCAGACTTTATTAATTCAGTATGGTGAAGTTTCATTTGTTCAGTTGTGCTATATACAGAAAGAAAATGCCTGAAGAATTTAGGATGATTATGATTAAAGACTATATCATAATGAAGCAACACCCATGGCATTGAATTTATAATCTAAAAAGTATCTCTCAATCAAATTAGCATTCAGCATTAAAGAAGATCCATCACAACCATGCTGATCAGCCAATCTTTTTGTTTAGATGGTGAAGGGTAAAACCTTCATGATTCTGCTATCATGGCAAAGAAGTTCGCAAGGATATACCTGCTGAAGTAGCACACGAAAGCGACCAAGCAATAATAATGTTGTTAATGCAAAGGGCGCAAAAAAGTTCATGGCAAGTAAGGATGATATTTCACTGCAAAAAAGTTAAGGCTTGCAAAATAACAGTCTAAGCAGGATCCAAATGGCAACAGAAATCTCAACATGTAATCAATTTTTGTCAAGCATAGTACTTAGTAACATCACTATGCAATAGAAAATAATAGAAATATATCCGATATTATCTCTAATTTACAATAATAGCTTAAAGAAAAGATTAATCAAAGAAGGGGAAAAGGGAACAAGGCAATGCCTGTGCTGTACAAAATGGGAGAACCTTATCATGGAATTTCTAGACTTTTTTTCAAACCATAGATGGAGGAACAAAATCCTAAAGGATCAGTATACGAGCATAGAGAAAAGGAACCAATATCTGGTTCACAAAGAGCTACAATTTTGATCTCAAGCATGGCTTTGTAGATATCAGGAACTTGATTGTGCACATAAAACCTATGTGGCTATGTCGTATGCATGTAGATGTGGGTGTCAACACCAGTGTGAAGCAATTTCAAAAAGATAGGCTGTAGGGAACCGCTATATGCAAGCAAAAACACGCAAACAAAAAGATAAGATTGTCAAAAAATAGTCAATACATTAACAGACAACATATGTTAAAGACACCCACAATTAAAAGTTAGCAAGAGAAAAGGGCAAAACAAATGAAAAGGGTTTATTAAAAACTTTTAAAAGACTTTAAAAAAATTAAAATCAAGTCAGAGATGATCGAGCCCAGAATTGGACAAAAAAATGAGCATAAACTACACCTGACACAGCTTTGATCATGTCAGGCCCATCTATGCACGGTTCACACCCTTGTCCGAAATTACGAGCACCGTAAGCAGCTGCCTGTTAGGCATGCCTGTGTGACATAGGGTAAAATTTAACTTGACCTAGTCATAAATCAAATTAGCCTGCTTGTGCAACAGACTCTACATCATCTATTTGTGTCAGGCAGGCAATCTCATAAGTTTGCGATTATTGATTTTCAGTTTATATAATGTTAAGGAATCTTCCATGTCCACATCAAGCTTTAATAAGAAGGATTATTTGTAACACAAGAATCTTTTCATCTCAAGTACTTTTTGTCTCTTTATTTCCTCTTACCAAGTGCCATGGATAACAATGCTAGGATAGGTTTGTTCAATTTGTCTATCAATCTGGGTCTAGAGTCTAGACTTCATATTTGCTCCCTGAAGTTTGTTTTGAGAGTGAAACCAGATTTATGATCAGTAGCTGAGTTGGCCCAAAATTATGATGTTTGCTATAACATCACATGTGCAATGACTTGGGAATAGTACTATATTGAATGTTTTCCATACAGCAACAGCATTCAACTCAGTTTTGGCTGAGCCACTACAGTTGTTCATTCTAATTTATCATTTTTAAATTTGAAAAGCGAAGCTTATTTTTCATAAACTGATAAAGAACATGTTTGATAAAATAAATTCATGTCTGCAGTGTCATTTTTTAGCATATCTGCCTTCCGAAGAATTTTTCCACCAGCTCTTGAGAGTGTTTTTCCATGAATTTAACAATTAACAGCAAAGAAGAGGAATTCCTAAATATTTATAAGGGAGGTGGCTTCAGCTTGATCACTTCCTTTTTTTTTTTCTTTTGTGGCATGTTGATAAGGGAAGGGTGCAAATTAATTTCTTCAGGCTTCTCAATATATCAAGCTTCAACTCATATTCTCCATAACAAAGAAAAGATGTATGTTAAACACCAAAATCTCATTTTGACGCATGAAAGATATAGGCAATGGTGGGCAGTTAAGAACTTACAACTCTTTCAGACAAACAACCTCCTACAGTTGTCAGTTGACTGCAAAATGTTTACTGTGAGATAACTGATAAAGCATCCATGAATGTGACAAATAGAAATATAAATGTGTTTTTTCTGTCAAACGTATGTGATAAAAACAGAGACTTTGGCTCAATCACTTGCATGCACCACAGTTAAGATTTTACCGTAAGGACTTGTCAACAAAGCAAAATGAATGGTACAAAAACTGATGTCCTTCAATAGTCACTGATGCTAGTCAGAAATTTATCCAAAATTTGGTATGAGTTCCGATGGTTGATTAAGACAACTGTCCATTGAGAGATCAAAGATTTGCCAGATGCAACAAAGTACAGGTTATATTGTTGCTGACATGCCTGCCTGCCTTGAAGGGAAAAATATATGTTGACCTTTTGTTATTTTTCTATAAATTTATCTTAACAAAGCAAGGTTTTAGCTCATCGTAGTTCAGGGGAAGTTTTGCACAGTAGCATTAACATGTGAATGCATACAAACTATGACAACCAGAAGTTGGAAAGGATACACAGCTGACTTTATTAATGCTTCCACCATCTGCAGCAAGAAAGCACAAGTGACCATCAAATGATGGTGTTCATCAGTCAATATAGATAAAGATATATCCAAGTGAAATAACAGACACAATGAAAGTATAACCTGAGATAATAAGCGAGCAACACCAAGTAACCTGTCAAGAAAGGTATGCTTCCCTTCCCGACTGCTTTCCCATTTCAATCTGTTAAAAGAATCACCAATATGCTTGAAACAAACTTTCACTAATCAAAAAGCTACAATCTTAAAAGCCCCACTAACCAAACTAATAAAGCTCCTTGATTTTCATTAACCTTCTATTTTTTCTATAAGGTCAATTCCATAGTGCAGCTGGTATGTCATTTAGGTTACTCATACTTAGAGAACATCTTATGGAAAGATCTGATCTCCTAGCACAAACAGAAATTAGTTGAAAGTCAATCATTCTTCTTTTGTTTCCCTGTGCATCCCAAAGCTAAATAGTTATCGGAGACATCAAACAAACTTTTGCATGTGACCTAATCCGACCATATTCATGCATGACAGGTGAGATATAGAGAAGCCCATCTCCTCATGGTAACCAGCTTATCCTCTTGCTCAGTGAAGAAGCAAGGAACCTATTTATTTGATGAGAAATAGAGATCGGCAAATATTCAAATGGCTGAAGTTAAAGAAGCTACCCCATGAGAGATTAGGTCCCAAAGAATGAAACACCAAGCAAGTGGCTGAACCTAAAGAAACCACCTTGGAAGAGATTAGGTCCTAAAGATTGTGACAGTAAGCAATGAACACCATCAAAGATACATGTATCACCAAAGATACAGGAGAGGGAGAAACTTTATCAGGAAGCAAAGGAAGCCATTGATTTTGATGAGAAATAGAATGGAATGACAAATGTTCAAGAGGCTGAAGCAGAAGAAGCCACTCCACAAGAGATCAGGTCCCAAAGAATGTGACAAAAGCAAATGGCTGAATATAAAGAAGCCACTTCTGAAGATATTAGGTCCTAAGGATGTCACAACAAGCAAGCAGCACCATAAAATATACACTGAAACCAAAGATACAGAAGAGGGAGAGTTCTTATGAGTAAACAGAAGAAGACTTCATCTCCAAGCTCAGCCAACGTGTGGATCTTCTCCTTTTGATGTAAGAACCCAGCAATAAACCATGAGAAACTAGGTTTCTAAACAACATTACTGCCAATTATAGGTCAAGGTTGAAAGATCATGGATACATAGATGCCTCTTGGTTGGCTCAGATAGTATACATGCAGACATTCATGTGTTCGGTGGCAGCTCTAAATGCCAAATGCATCGAGCGCACATAGGCAGGCACATGCGTGTAGGAAATAGGGGGCAGCTTCCATCGGAAATATTAAACTAAAACAAACATATTGCTCTTTGCGATCTTTCAGTAAAATAGAGATTTGGTGTTGAGATATATTACTATACAAAACTTACTTTCCAAAAGCAGCATGCAGTTAGTCAATGGCATTCACTGCAAGCAACAGGAAGGCAAGACTTGTCAAACAATTTGCCAATTACCAAACAGTTTTAAGATGCACATGCATTAAGAAGCCCGTGCACAGCGTAGACACACAGACCTAGGATGCATCACGTTGGACAGTTCGTTTCAAAATCGCTTTAAAAAATGTGAATTCGTGACAATTCAATCACGCAGGTCAACTCGTCACTGAGATGCGCGAAAACACGAGGAAAAAATGGAAGATGACAACCAAATTCAAGCAAATAAATGGAAAAATAACAATAATAACAGTTTCTCGCTTACCTTTGTAGAACATAGATCATCTGCTTGGGTTTCTTCCCATGTAGAACTTGAAACGCGAGCTTCAGAATCTCATCCAATCCCGCCGAATTCAGGAGGCGCAGGTCCCGCCTCACCTGCATCCCATTCCCACACTCACCGACCGAACTCGTAAAGAAAGAAAAACCCAGGATTTCCTCCAAGAAGACAAATAGAATAAAGAACTAGGAGACGGAAAGGGAGACCTTCAGGAGGCGCCCGAAGTAGGCGGTCCGGCGATGCTGGTTCTTGTGCTTGAATATAACGCGATCGAAGACGGCGAATTCCGTACGGAGTTGAGAGAGGCGAGACCTCAGTCCTTCCTCGTCGAGCAATCCTCCACTCGTTGAAGCCATCAAAATCTTTCTCTCGGTCGAATGGGAGAAGAGCACAAGCCGAACGAAGAAACAAGAAACGGCGGCAAAAAGGGGGAAGCGCTTGCCTAAAGTGCATCACCGGAGCGGATCGGATCTGGATTGGATCAATTGGAGGTTCGGATGGATCCGATTGATTGGTTACAAGGAAAGTGAACTGAACTAGCAGTCAAACTTGCGGCTGTGCTATACAAAATTGAGAGAAACCTATCAAGCAATTTAGATGTCGATCAGTACACGAGCATTGAGAAAAGGAACCGGAGCAAAGAGGCAAAATTTTGATATCATACATGGCTTTGTAGATGTCGAGAACTTGATTGGGTTCATAAAACTAGTGGGTGAGCTGTGCTGTAGCTAGTGTGGGCACCTACACCAGCCCACATAATTTACTTTATTTAAGAGAACCCTATCAAGCAATTTAAATGTCGATCAGTACACGAGCATAGAGAAAATGAGCCGGTGCAAGGAGACAAAATTTTGGTCTCAAGTGTGGCTTTGTAGATGTCAGGAACTTGGTTGGGTTCATAAAACTAGTGGTGGAGCTATGTTGTAGCTAGTGTGGGCAATTGCCTACACCAGCCCATAAATTTTACTTTATTTATATAAAAACTTCACTATTTTTCAATCTTTTTACATACAAGCACCCTCCTTAAAGTTTGAAATTTAAACATAATGTGACCCTTAGAGCCAGTGTGATGCATAAAAGGAAAGAAAAACAGAGAATAAAGAGACTAACGCCTGATTTAATGTGGTTTGGTGTAAACTCACACCTACGTCCACAAAGGTAGCTATCGTTCTTAGTGACAATAGGTCTGGGTCTTTATTCTATTTATAATAGAATAACAAGCACCATTGTTTCCTAAATTACATAATTTGTATCGATCATTATAGGAGAAAACAAGATCTAATTTACAGTTGGTATTTCTATGTTTAATTGTTGCGCCTCTCTGTTTGACAACTGCATCCTCGTCCCTTGTTAGTAACTACCTAGCCAGCCGTTGTCTTGCATCACTTCCTTCATTAGTTGGGCTATATGACATTTCCTTATCAGCATTTCTACCATTGTAACGGTTAGAGTCATTACTTTCTTCATCATCGTGGCTGGCTGGTGTTTCCTTCTTGATATTGCCATTGTAATGATTGCCATCGTTACTTCCTCCAATATTGTGGTGGACCGGTGTTTCCTTTTTTATATAATGATTACCATTGTTGTTGCCTTCGTTAGCATTTCTTTCATTAGTGTGGTTGACTGGTGTTTCCTTCTTGATTCCCCTGTTATCGCCATTAGCCTCCCTCAAACTAGGTGGCAATATGGAAAGCGCTAGTTTGCCTCTTAAAAATTCGAAGGTGGTTCGGGAGAGAGCTTTGGTGAAAATGTCGGCCCCTTGTTAGGTCAATGGAACAAATTGAGTTGTAAGAAGGCCGAGTGCAACCTTTTCCCTTAGAAAATGATAATCTAATTTGACATGCTTTATGCGAGAGTAAAAAACCGGTTTGATAGACACTTGAAGTGCGGACATGTTGTCACAATAGAGAACCGGTGGTTCTGGGAGAAAAAGTCTGATGTCTTTAAGGACATATGTAATCCAAGTTAATTCAGCAGCAGTGGATGCCATGGATCGGTACTCTGCCTCTGTGGTAGATTTGGCCATTGTGGGTTGTTTATTTGTTGTCCATGAGATAGGATTAGTGCCAAGAAACGTAACAAAACCAGTAGTTAAGCGACGTGTTGCTTGACAACCAACCCAGTCGGAGTCAGAGCAGGCATGAAGTTAGAGTTGCTCTTGAAGATATAAATGACATTCGATATTAATGGAGCCACTAACATATCGAATGAGTGTTTTAACTAGTTGGAAGTGACTGGCCATTGATGTTTGCATGTATTGACTAATGAAGTTGACAACGAAAGAGATGTCGGGCCGCGTGAAAGTGAGGTATTGGAGACCTCCCACCAAACTCCAAAAAAGTGTTGGATATGAAAAAGGTGTGTCGTCAACTGAATTTTTTTGATTTTGAACCAAGGGAGTGACGACTGGTTTGCACGATGTCATTGTGGCTCTTTCTAGCAAACTATAGGCATATCACTTTTGATTGAGGAAGAGCCCTCCAGAAAACTTAATCACCTCTCTTCCAATTCCAAGGAAGTGATGAAGATAACCCAAATCCTTCATAGAAAATTCCTTGCTAATATCCCGAATGAATTCTTGAAGTAGCATGAGATTGCTGCTAGTTAAGATTATATCATCGACATACAATAGTAGAAGTATGACACCACGTCCTTCTCTATAGATGAATAGCAAGGAATGAGAGATGATGGAGAAGGAGCCTCTCGATAGAAGATAAGTGCCAAACTGATTGTACAATGCTCTTGGAGCCTGACGTAAGCCATAGAGAGCTTTATGTAACAGGCATACGTAACTTAGTTTTTGGTCATCAATAAATCCTGGTGGTTGTTTAATAAATACATTTTGATCCAAATCACCATGTAAAAAGGCGTTTTTGACATCCATTTGTTGAATATCCCAATTGTGCGAAAGAGCAATAGTTAGCACAATTCTAATAGTTGTTGGTTCTATAACGGGAGAGAAAGTTTCTAGAAAATCAACGCCAGACACTTGGTTGAACCCACGAGCAACAAGTCTAACTTTGAGTCGCTCAACTATTCCATCGCTCTTGAGTTTGGTTTTAAAAACCCAACGAGTTGAAACAATGTTCATACCTGGTCCGCGAGGTACCAACGTCCAAGTGTGGCATTGTTTCAAAGCACGTAACTCTTCCTTCATGACAGCGACCCAACCTAGATCCTTAAAAGCCTGCTTAATAGTTTTAGGTTCAAGTGGTACTGTTACTGCCAAAAAATACTTGGGGTTTGGTTTTAACATACCAGCCTTAGCCCGAGTTACCATGGAATTAACATTTGAGCTTTCTTGGATCGGCCATCTTTCTTCAGGCTGTTGACTTTTTACCTCATTGTCTGGTGAAATTAGAGCATTTTCGTCTCTATCATGTGTCTCGTCTCTACCATGTGTCACTTGTGTTGTAGCATTGTCTAATGAACCATCGTGCAAGAGATGACGATTGATCACTTGGTATGAATCATCTTTGTTATTATCTGGATAATAATCTAATGTCATCCAATCACTATATGTCGCCCCATTTTTGAAGGTTGATGTAGAAGAAAAAAGTGCTCCAGGCTATTTATAGGGAAAGATACTTTCATCAATGATAACATGTCGGAATATATATATATTTTTTCCTATAGGTGGATATGAGCACTTGTATCCCTTATGTGTATTACAATATCCCAACAATACGCATGTTAAAGATCTCTGCTCAAGTTTGTTGAGAGCGTAATCTCTTAGATATGGGAAACATCTAGTCCCAAATGTTCGCAAACAAGAGCAAGACGGACTTTTTCCAAAAACCAGTTCAAAAGGAGATTTCATCTTCAACATAGGAGTGGGCAGTCTATTAATAAGTCAAACTACATTGGAAAATGTTTCAACCCAGTATCGAGCTGGTATATTTGCATTGAACATCATTGCCAACCCGAGTTCAACAATGGTTCTGTGACGCTGTTCTGCCATTCCATTTTGGGGTGGCGTTTCAGGACAAGCTTTGTGATGATGTATACAATTTTCTTGCAAATACGCTGCAAGTTTAAGACCATTGAATTTGCCTCCTTCATCTGTTTGGAACTTCTTAATTTTCTTATCAAACTGATTTTCAACATATTTATGAAAAATCTTAAACACTTAGTATAACTCTGATTTATAACGCAATGGATAGAACCAAGTGAACTGGGTGGCTTCATCAATAAAGACAACATAGAATCAGAATTTAACAACTCAAATAACTGGGGCTAGTTCCCATAAATCATAGTGAACTTTGTCAAAAAAATTGCCACAATGTTCATCACTGGTAAGAAAGGAAGACGACACATTCTTGCCATTTGACAACTAGAACATATGTTGTTTAAAAAGCTAGAGCCTGTCACACGAATAACCTTTTTATTTGCAAGAAAATTTACTACCTCACGATGAACGTGACCCAAACATTGGTGCCATACTTTTTTATTCGCTGCTTGAAATCTTGTAGAGAAATGTACTTGATGGATTTGGTCACTGCCTTCTTCCTTATTTTCGACTGCATAGAGATCTTCATGCCTCTTCCCCGTAATTACCACTTTGTTGGTCGTCTTTTCCTTCACATCAAATTCATTAGTTGAAAATTCAAAATATAAGGAAGATCAAACGTTAGTTGACTGATGGAGATAAGGTTTTTCTTGATCTTGGGAACGACTAAAACATTATCAAGAACAAGTTGTCGCCCATTAGCTATAGTAGCCTGCCCTATGAGTAATATCTAATTTTTCTCCATTTCCAACCATTATTTTATCTGTCCCATAATATTTTGATAGAGAATTGAGAATACCTGCGTTAGACGTCACATGATCCGATGCACCGGTGTCGGGAAACCATTGTTGATCTTGACTCTCAGGTGCTTTCATGGTGGCCAAAGCTTGTGGGCCCTTTTGTGACTGAAACACTTGATTGAACCTATGCCAGCAGTTGAGAGCGGTGTGGTTTCTTTTGCTACATATTTGGCATATTATGCCTTTCTCCTGAGACGATTGGTTCTGATTGCCATCTTTGTTATTGTTGTTTGAATTCCAGGAACCACCTTGACTAGATAGCACAAAACCACGTCCTTTAGAGTTGAAGTTTTGATTTTTGCCTCCCCTGTTTCTTTGATTTGGTTGACGGTGGCTGATAAATGCAACGTGGGTGATAGGGGAATCTTCTTCTAAAGTCCTCATGGTTTCATGATTTTGAAGAAGAGCAACCACAATATATGAGGGTGTTGGTGGTTTCAGCATGGTTGTCAATAGGGTTGTAGAAAGAGTCAATCTTTTCTGAGGCCAGTGAGAAGCCAAAAGACTTTAGTTTCGTCTGCAAAAGGCTTCCCAATGGCAGCGAGCTCATCGAAAATTTTCTTGAAACTGTGAATATATTCATCAATGGACGAGTTCCCTTTTTTATGCATTTAAAGTTTTTGCATAAGAAACATTTCTCGCTCCTTAGATTTGTTACCGAAATGCTGAGTTAGGGTGGTCCATACCTCCATCACAGTTGTTGTCTGATGATAATGCCCAAGATTTCTTCCACAAGAGTCCCAGTGATCCATCCTCTAAGGAGACGATCTCACTTTCACCAAGCGAGATAGTCAGAATTCAGTTTTGTGGTTGTACTTCCATCGGAGGCGGTGAGGAACTGTGCGGGCCATTGGTATTCTCCGTCAAGAAAACCAATCATATCTTGGCTCTCAATGAGCCCCATCATTTGTGTTTGCCATAGCAGAAAATTACTTTGATTGAGCTTGATCGACACCAAGTTGGCAATGTCCAGATTGTATGGGTAAGGGTATTTTCTTGGAGCTGCCGCCATGCTTGAGGAAGAATTGCTCTGCGCCATATGGTTGTCCCACTCTGATACCATAAAGAAAAACAAAGATTTAAGAGACTAATGCTTGATTTAATGTGGTTCAGTGTAAACTCACACCTACGGTTTGGGTTTTTCTTCTATTTATAATAGAATTACAAGCACCATTGTTTCCTGAATTACAAGATTTGTATCGATCATTACATGAGGAAACAAGATCTAATTTACAGTTGGTATTTCCTTGTTTAATTGGTGCGCCTTTCTATTTGACAATTGCATCCTCGTCCCTTGTCAGTAACTTCCTAGCCAGCCATTGTCTTGCATTAATGCTTTCATTAGTTGGGCTAGATGACGTTTCCTAATCAACATTACTACCATTGTAATGATTACAGTTGTTACTTTCTTCATCATCGTGGCTGGTTGGTGTTTCCTTCTTGATATTGCCATTGTAACGATTGCCATTGTTACTTCCTTCAATATCGTGGTGGAATGGTGTTTCCTTCCTGATATAATGTTTACCATCGTTGTTGCCTTCATTAGCATTTCCTTCATTAGCATGGCTGACTGGTGATTCTTTCTTGATTCCCCTGTTACCACCTTTAAAAAGCATGTGGGCATAGTCACCAATGTGATGCAATTTTAAAAAAATTGGGTGTAAGGATGCTATATGCAAGCACGTGTAGACAATAAAAAAAAGAATAAGTTTGTGCAAAATCAGTTAAAAGATTAATAGACAGCATATGTTAAAGATATCTACAGTTAAAAGTTTGTAAGGGGAAAGAACGAAACAAGTCAAGTGATACAAACCTCCTCTAGTGCCTCCAGCTGCTAAGGTGCATAAGCAGCAAGGAAAGTGCATTACTTGAGCGATGTCTAGGAAATCTTCAGCCATGAACAACATTGTGTGTTTATTGGATGTGAGGAAGTTAAGGCAAGCAAAACAACATCCATGGAGAAGATATCCATATTGCAGGTAGGAGCCAACAAACTGTCTAGCAAATCCACATCCAATACCAACAAGAAGGAACTGGAAACACGGAGCAATTCCAGAGTTGATGCCAACCCAAGAAAAGGGCAAGAAGAACAATCCAAATGGCATCTTTGTATGGAGGAAACTTTTGTAGGAAAATTAAGGAAATGAGATTAGAGGGGCAACTCGAAGAGATGGATGAGAGAATGACACTAGATTAGAAACAACAGAAGTTGCATAAGGAAAAAAGTGGACTAGAGGAGATGTTGGTCATAAGCATCTTGTACTCAGGTTATGCATATTACCTGGCAGAATATTATTATTGTGCAACATACAACTAATCGCAGCTAATTCAAGTGGTCAACCTTATAGTTCTTGCCATTGCCCCCTTGAAGTGAATGTGAGCCTCACAACCAAGTCTTACGAGATCAACAACAAGAAAATGATCACTAAAAGATAAGCATAAACTTAATAAGTGCTTCACATTTTCATTCCACTTGACAATCTAGCACTCCATATGATATCCAGTAAGAAAGATTAATAGATGTGAGTTCAGTGGGTTGTGGCAATGTGTTTGGGGATGTCCTGCCTTCACCACTGGTCTCGCCTGCTCAGAGCGCAGGCGGTGCAAGGCCTCAGGATATCGTTGTGTGATGTGCTTGGAGTGTTGGGTTCCCACCTTCCTAACCTAGGTGTCCTAGGGAAGACTAAACAACTCTCCTTAGAATTCACACATCCATGGACGAGTGCTCTATCGCTGCAGCGTGAATGGATCCATATCGTTTTCGGCCACAATGGGGGTTGTTTGCCGACTGTATGTCACCCGTGGCGTGAGCATGGTTACGTCTGCACCCACAAGAACTGTCAATTCACTAAAGCTAATGTAAATAAAATTATTGTAAGTGAAAAGAATGTGAATGAAAAGAATGTGCATGAAGAATATGTGATTATTGAATGTGTTAAGTGTGGCCATTGAGTGGTCTCTACATGTCGTGGTATATGTAAAGGGCTTCTATGACAAGTCATGTGATGACATGCTCCTATCACGACATGATAGTGTTTTGTCATTGTAATTGTTATATCCCAAATCTGAGCCCTTACCTTAGAGAGTTAAGGATTTATCTAGGGTATTGTCATATTGTGAATGCTAAGTCTCTGTTGTTTTATTTTTCAGGTTTTGGAGGACCAAGGGCAGCAGGTTGATCAGATGGCTCAATTCACTTCTTGCTGGGGAGGTTTTGGGTCTGTTGTAGTGCTGACACATCATGTTTAAGTCTTTTTGATGTCTTGTTTTTGTTAGGCATTTGGCTAAGTTTTGAAAGATGTAATTGAAGTGTGTGACTAATGTGAATGTTGTAATATGTTGCACATGCATTGTCGTAGACATGAATGCAAATGAATGACATTGAAGGGTAGTTGTACCCATAATGTTACAATGGCTAACTATGAATGTTAACTATATGTGTAGCCCTCTTGTGGATGCAATTGGAGGTATAGATACACTCGTGAAGTTAACTAACCTCATGAGCTAGCCAGTCATTTTGTGAATGTACTTTTATAATGATAAGTAAGAAAGAATAAGAGATGAGAGGCCAGTGGGTTGTGGCAATCGGTTTGGGAGATGTTCTGCCTTCGCCACTGGTCTCGTCTGCTCGAAGTGCAGGCAGTGCAAGGCCCGAGGGTATCATTGTGTGATGTGCTTGGAGTGTTGGACTCCCGCCTTCTCAAACTGGGTGTCCTAGGGAAAACTGAGCAGCTCTCCTTGGAATTCACACATCCATAGATGATTGCTCTTCCGCTGTAGTGTGCATGAATCCATATCGTTTCGGGCCACCATGTGGATGGTCTCCTGACTGTAGGTTGCCCATGATGTGCATGTGTCTATGTTTGCACCCACAGGAACTGTCAATTCACTAAAGCTAATGTAAATGAAAAGAATGTGAATGAAGTGAGTGTGCTTGATGTGTTTATGCATGTGGCTTTTAAATGAGTTTTTGTGGCCATTGAGTGGCCTTTACATGTCATGGTATATGTGAGGGGTACCTGTGGCAAGTCATGTGACTGCATGTCCTATCATGACATGATAGAATTTACTTTGGTAATTGTTACATCCTAGATTTGAGCCCTTTACCTAAGAGGGTTAGGGATTTATTTGGGGTGTTGCCATACTGCGAAGGCTAAACCTTCTGTTGTTTTATTTTTTTTAGGTTTTGGCGGACCAGGGGCAGCAAGTTTATCAGATGGCCCTATTCACATCCTACTGGGCATGTCTTGTTTTAATCTTCTTGATGTCTTGTTTTTATTAGGCATCAATGTCATGGTTTTGGGGCATTTTTGTCATATGTGTTATTGAGAAATGTGAAGTAATTTTTGTATAAATGAAATTTATTATATAATGGAAAGTTTGCCCTATTGTCTTGGTTTGCATAGCTCATTTCCTTTTGAATCGTTGTGTCGTCGCACCTCAAAGTTTTATGTTTTAACAAAAAAAGGGGTTATTTGTGGGTCAAAGTGTTGGAGTGTAACACAAACACATCAGTGAAGAAGCAACAATTCTTTGGGAACAGCTATAACAACTCAACTGCTTACATATTATCAATTGAATAGTAAGTTTATTTATCAATTGACTATATTTGCATATGTAAATAATTGATTATATTTGCATATGTATGTTTGACATCTATTTTGTTTTGAATAGGACAACAAAGATGAAACCTCTCTAGAAGTTCTATGTGGTGTTTGAAGGTAAGTCACGAGGCATATTTGATAGTTGGGAGCAGTGCCAACCTTTAGTATATCGATACAAGGGTGCCATCTTTCTCTCATTCCATACCTTTGAAGCGGCAAAATTTCACATGAATGAGTATCTCAACATGAAGTATGACAAGCAAGTTGATAGGCAAAAACAAGAAGATATAAATCTTGTTGAACAGAAGTGCAGCCAAAAAAGTTAGATTACTTGTTTTGTGATTATGTGTTTTCTTTGTTGGATCTGTACTCGTTAAACTCATATACTAGATGGGTATTGGTCTATCGTACTTGAACTGTCAATATGGACACTGACTCCTATATTGGACATTGTTATGTGTTGCTTGTGATTATATGGCTTGCTGGTCTTCAAACAGAGTGTATAACTTTGATTCATGTTTATGTATGCTATGCCTATAAATTGTAGTTGTTTATGTATTTTGTGTTGTGGATATGTACTTTTAGTGCAAAGGTGTTCATTTTGGAAGAGGTCTTGAAGCACAACAACTCCAAGGATTGCTGTCTTGTAATGAATGGCAAGGTGACCTCAAACCCACATAAACAAATAAACTCTTTTCTCTCTCGATGCTTCCTGTTTTGTTCTCTATCTGATTGTTGGTGGTTTTAGATGTTTTATAGGAACCTTTAGCTGATATTTACGTGGTGTTGGTTGCAAAGGCTATAATGCCCATTGCTTTTGTTTCATTTGATTTAGGATGGGGTGCTGCTGTTTGTGCTCAAACACAAGAAAGCAAGAATCCTACAATCTAGTTAACTAGCTAGGCACCTGAGCCACATGATGTGTACTAGCAAAATGTAGCCATTCCATTTGTTTCTTTGAGCATAGGAAAGCTTGTCATAGGAGTATCTGTATCTGCATTAATATCTTTTTACATGATACCTATAGCGTTTGTACAATCACTTGCCAATTTTGATGGTTTGGAAAAAGTTGCTCCCTTTCTCAGGTCAGTGACTGAATTGTAAGTACAATTTTTTTTGTCAACATTCTTTTTGGTACCTATGCTAATATATAGATATACTTGTTTCGTCAAACTGCGAACACATGAACGATCTTAATTACTTGTTCATTTCCTAGTTTTCTTGATGGGCTTGCAATTCACATGTTTTGATTGACTTTTTTTTTTCTTACAAACATTCTCATATACAACATTCGAAGTTCTAATGTTTAGATGTTATGTTTCCAGGAAGGTGATTGAATCCTTCCTTTAGGGTTTTCTTCATCGACTTGCACTAAGGATCTTCTTATATTTTTTTCCTGCAATCTTGTTAATTATGTCTAAAGTTGAAGGATATATAACATTGTCAAAGCTAGAGAGAAAAGCAGCAACTTAGTACTGTTTCTTCATGCTGGTGAATGTCCTTTTTTTTGAAGCATAATCACTGGTGCAGCTTTTCAACAGCTTCATTCATTTATACATCAACTTTCGACCGATTAAGACCTTCTAATCCAATGTCTGTTGATATGCATGTAGGACTTGGTTGTTAAGACTGAGAGTTCAATTCAGTTAATAGTTCTAGTTGCCCAAGTTCTTATGGTCAGTGCTCCTGCAATGGATACTCAAAATTATAGAATTCAATTTTTGTTACCACTCATCTATTACTTATTTTACAGCATAAATTTTTATTTTTCATGATGTTGATGCATTAGTACTTTTTACATATTGTGTATCTGTTGTGTTCATTCATTTCTTTCTTAAGTCACTAGGTTCGTTCTACATGCAAAAAGATGTATAGGAGCGAATTCATTTGCATTCTAAAGATGCATGTTTGAATGCATTGAGGCTATACTTGTTCTCTATGTTTGTCTTCATATTTGTCATCGCGTAGACTTTATACCAACAGCCATTACTCTTTTTGCCATGTGGCTTGCATGCAGTTAGTAACTTACAACAATTTTTGTAGATTATTAACGTCTATGATCAAGAATATGAGAGTGCAAGTGCATTCCGGCCACATGTTCACGGCTGCATAATCGCAAGCTTGATAATTTCACACTTCCTTCTACTTGGCCTTCTAAGCACAAAGAAAGCAGCTGATTCAACTCCCTTGCTTACTATGCTGACATTCTGGTTCCACAGCTATTGCAAACACAGATTAGAACCGGCATTCCGTAGGTACCCACTTGAGGTGAGCTACCTGCATGAATGTTCCTTTCATAATGCAACTGTCAAATTTATTGTCCAGGCACTATGATGTTGGATGTACATGATCAGAACATTTTGTTGTTGTCTCTTTGTTGGCTTCATTTAAATGCAAGAGTTGATCCAATTGATCTTCCATTTTGCTCAATCTCGTTTGTCAATTAGGAAAAATTTCTATTTCACATATTCCCTTCTTATATTCCTTTGTGGCCATTGTAGATCTTCTCAATCTCGATGACAAGGCATAGTGCATAGAATTTTTATTCAGAATCTCAAACATCTTCCATGCCTCATTTGCACTATTGGTCATGAATGTGCCTCTGCACATTGCATCTACTATCTATCAGTCTCTGTCACTCAATCCATCATAAAAATATTGAACCAATTGCCATTTTGGTAGTTAAAAATAGTGACTTATCTCAAAAGATGCTTTAGACATTCCTAAAGTTTCATAGAATTGCTCTGCTAGCTGTTAAGAAAAATTGGTGGTGGACTCCATGTATTAGTTAATTTTGCCAATCGAAAATATTTTTCTTAAAAACTCTCATTGCATAACTTACCAAATGGTTACTTTGTTGTCCATCAAGTTCAATAGTGCTTTGTATTGTCATTGAGAGAAAATAGTAACTAATATAACTTGAGATCATGATTTCCAAAGTTTGTGATCCAAATGGTGGAAACACATCTAGAAATTTGTTAAGATGACGATAAAAACCTAACGTTATCACCCCAAATTTCTATAAAAGGATTGTCTTCCATTTTTTACTCAAACGAATTTCTCAGTATTTTCATTTGTATTTAATTTTTGGACCCTAAGCCCAACCCTAGACCCAAAACAAACTTCCATATCCATACCTAAGTCCAATTCAAGACTATTCGATCCAAAACAAATTTCTAGACCCATATTTGAGTCCAAACACAAGATTCAAATTCAAAATCCCACTTTAGACACAAGATTCAATCTGAAATCCAACTCTTGGATCCAAATTAGATCCAAAACCAAAGTTTAGATCCAAATCAATAATTTCAAACTCAAAATCCAAAGCTGAAACAACAAAATTTGATGCTAACAAGCGCCATGCGCACATGCACAGACCTTCCCTTTGTTTTATGTCTCGTTCTCACGCAAAAAATGTGTTGTGAGCTTAAACCACTTATTATAACACATCAACAACCAATTGAACCAGATCCAAATCTAAAACAAGCCTGAAATCACTCTAAACAGAGTCGGCCCCGTTTGTAACAAAAACTATTTTACCCCTTCTAAATACACATTTGAAAACATAATTTTTGTGCTTTTCTTTTTGAACGGACCCCTTGGAGGCTAGGGAGGTAAAATCTGCCCCTTATTGGTCCAAATGAGACAATATGGGGGCATTTCGCGTTACTCATTTGAAGCTTAGCACACTGTGCGTGCAGTCACTCATCGCACGATAGCGCTGCGCAAGCGTGGCCAATCGCGGCTCCTCACGGACAGCTGCACCGAACCACGGCCTGCGCACTGCATAGGCCCTCTTTTTAATTAAAAACAGCCCCTTGGGGGCAGTTTTGGGTCTGTTGGGTGGACATTAGCCCTGCCCACACCTCAAAGGGTATTTGTCGTGCTAAGGGCCAATCCCACTTGGTCAAAACCTATTTAAAAAAATCTAAAAATTATTCAAAATACTTAGAATTCTTATGAAAATATTCTTAAAATCAAAACAATCAATTTTTGAGTTTTTGCTCCAAAACTCCCTATAAATACCCTCACAATTTTCTCTCTTGGGCGTGAGTTGACCTTTAGGGAACCTCTAGTGCTTCCTCATTTGAAGATTAGAGTGTTTCTCTAGCTCTCTTTCTTCATTTCTCTCTTATTCTTCTTCTCCAAACTTGAGAGCAAACTTTTTCAAGTTCCAACTCTTCAAGAGAGCACAATAGAGTTTTTTGAGGAATACCTTTATTATCTTGGAGTTTCAACCAAGGCAACCCTAGGATCATCCGAAGAAGGAGACTCATCTCTAAAATCATTTATATTAGAAGTATGTAGTCTTCCTCTCATTTTATTTATTTTTGTTTCCCCTTGTAACCTCCCAATGGCCGTGCAAGAGAGTTTTAACGATTTCCTATCTGAAGTTGAGAGCTACTCTTGAGTGCACCAAGAGTATGAGCAAGGTGAAACAAATTTCATTTCTTTATTTATTTCCAAAATATGCTTGTTATAATTCTTTGTTCATCATTTATGTTTGAGATCATGTTCATGCATGGTAGACTATATTTTCTTAATTAATAAGCAAATGAATGGTAAGAATGAGCGTTTGAGATGAGATTTCTTTATTATTATATTGATTTTAAGGTTGGAATTTAACCAACATAAAAAAGCTCGTCACCAAAGTCTACATATTAAAATGCATCTTGATGACATTCTCATGTTTAACTTCTCTCTTAATCTCCATATTAGGGGTCCCAATGAATGTTTTCTTATGTTGTTCTTCATTTCATGTGTGTTTGATTTTCTTTTATACCCAATGGTGGAAAAATAGAATTAGTTGTAATAAACAAAATAATTATGATGTTATGTTCATATATAAAATATTTGGAACCATGTTTTCAAAAAGATTTTCGAAAGTAAGAACCCCCTTCAGTGAGGCCTTGAACATTTAGCATAGGATCTTGCATGAGCCCAAGTTCCTCTCTGGCCTACGTAAAAAACATCGAAGTTGGACATTTTTCAAGTTATTTCTTGACTTTCAACTTTCATAAAGGCATATGCGTATATACATGTTATATACGCATGCATGCACATAAATATCTCTTTTTGTCATTTTCTTTCTATGATTTAACATATTCTTTTTACAAATTTTCATATATATATATATATATATATATATATATATATATATATATATATATATATATATATATATATATATATATATATAAAAGAATATATATGTGAGTTTTATTTTATCTCTCTAGAATTTTTATCTCTCTCTTCAAGTCAAAAGTCTTCTTTGACAAATTTTCACACACACACACACATATATATATATATACATCTATCTCTTCCTCTCTAAGAACTTGTTGTTCTCTCTCTCTAGATTCTCTTTTTTCTCTAAAATCTCTCTCTCTCTCTTTATAAAATCTTTTTCTCCCTCACCATTAGAGTTAATAATTTCCTTTCACAAGCTTTCACATACGTACACACACACACACACACACACACACACACACACACATATATATATATATATATATATATATATATATATCTTTTTGAAAGTTTTTATTTTGTGATTTTCAAATCTCTTTTTCTTTCTCTATATTCCTCTTGAATTAAAGTTTTTCTTCTTTTCTATTCTTTCGAATATTTTTCTCCTTAGATCGAAGGTTTTAACTTTTCATTTGTCAACTTCATCTAGACTAAAACTCAATCATTGACCCAATATTGGAATCATGCTTGATGATCTACAACCCCATTTCATTTTCAAAATTTTTTCTCTCTTTATAAAAAATATTTATGACAATTATATAAATAAAAATGAAAAACTTATACAAGTGTGATGGTAGAAATGCTTTTAGATAAATATCATGGTAGCAATGAGTGATTTGCTTTTAATCATGTAGGGTCAATGCATTCATACGTTCACATTCACTTGTGAAAATCACGAATGAATAAACACATTTCTAAAAGAACTTAAGCAAGATGAGATGATGCTCTAGCAAGGTAGTAACCAAATTAGAGCAAAACCTCAAACCTACTTAAATTCTTAAGAGAACACTAAATTGACTTCAAAAGTGTTCTTCAAAGGTTTTCAAATGATATTTGTAAAAAATCTCCAGCTCTCGAATGTTTCATCAAAACTTTCTCAAAAATTCAAAACATCAAATCTTCAACATTTTCTCAAACACCACACCGCATTTAGAATGAAAAGTTGTTTAAGTAAAAACAAAATGCATCAAGAATAAGCATAGCCCTTGGATTGGTTACCCCCCCCCAGTTAAAGCGCTAGGAATGGTCAATCCTCATACCAGCAGGGTGAGTCTCTTTCTCTCTCATTAAAAAAAATATTTTTTTTTGAAGTACTCTAAAAACCAAAATAAATTTTGGGGATGCAAACACCTACTGACAACAACATTTTGTGCCTTCACGCATAGTTGTCGCCCCTTAGATTTTGGTAATACTTTTCTTTAACGGTACCATGCTAACCTAATTTACTGTCTACCTAACATGTACAAGTATGTTTAATTAAGAGTAACAATCTTCTCTTGCTGGACCTATTCCTCATAATATTTTAATTACAAAATAGTATGGCGAATCTAGGGCATCCCTTATGTCAACTACAACTCTCTCTCCCCGTCCTGTTGTTGCCCCACAACAATCTTGAAGGCCAACTGATCCCCATTGTTGCTCCTTTGGTAACTCTGATGCTGTCCCTGGTTGCATTGATGTTCACCAATCAATTTCATCAGTGAAGATACAAAAAAATTCTTTAATTTTAGTCAACTAAAGCTTTCATGGAACATGTGTTTCTCCCTCAATAGTGAGGATGAACAATGTAAAATTGCTCCATGATGTGGTGGATTAGACAACTAGTATTCCATGCGGAAGGTCGTCAAAACCCATTGCATGAAGGAAGAGGTCGTGCTAAGGAATTTTGTCTGCAAGTGTGAGAAGACGAAGCAGCTCCTTCACTAACCATTGGAAGGTTCTTCATCTTCATCCTTTTTCTCTCTTCCCTTTATGTAGTTTTCTTTTCTATCTATTAATTCCAATCATTGTTCTTCCTCTTGTTTTTTTCTTCAAATTTGATTATCATGATGCTTTTCATTTGTTTGTGTGTTATTTATTTGCGGCCCTTGTTGCCAACAAACATGCATAATCTTGCGAATCAAGGACCAGACCCTTTCTTTCCTTCTTTGTTTCTCATCCTAGGGTGATCTGTGTTTCGTCATGGGGTTTCTAGAGGTCTAATGCCTAGAAGTAGAGAAAAGGTCCATTCATGTCTCATTGAATTGGGCTACATTTTTTCTTCTTAATTGAGTATATTGTCAAAAGTTTGATATTTGGCTTTTTCAATTCATCATTTTCTTCGTTCCAAGTAAAATAGTGCTATACAGATGAAGCTTGTACATCAATAATACAATATTTTGAAGCAGTAGTCTAATATTCTTGTTTGTTGTTTATGTTAAAAAAAAAATCAGTTGTTGAGTTTTATTTCTAAGGCATGGGTTTCTGTTTTGGGTATTTGCTACAATTGAAAATCCAAGTATGCCCATGATTGCAATACTATTGTACTCCTGATGCAAAACTTCCAAGACATATTTATTTTTGTAACTTATATTTATTTATTTGTGGAGAATGAACATAAAAAAATGTTTGTATAATATATTGCAAATTAGAAAACTGATTACACAATTTTGTCAGGGCATGAGATCAAATTAATTTCTATCAAATTTCATAAAAACATGGCTTCATAAACATTGTTCTTCCAATAGCTCATATTTTTGTCCCAATCTCGGTAACATGAGATGTACAACAACTTTCATATATATTGGGTTTGCAATGAGAAACATAGAACTTAATTTTCAGTTTGAGATCATAAATGGTGCATGGTTCTAGTGTGTTGTAAATATATGTTGCAAGCAAAGAAAGTGCTGTTGAAGGGTAAGAATGAAACAGCCAAAGTGTATATATATGTCACATGCGCACAACAGTGCTATGTACAAGATCTTCCATCTCCTATCAAAGACCCAACTTTTTAGCATAAAGAATAAGAAACTACACAATTTGGAGTGATGCTTAAGCTTGTGTTGCATTTGCAGCCAAAAATCTCTTTAAAATCGATGCTTTTTGGAGTCCTTTTCAGTCACCCATGCTGAAATCCATTGTTGGAACTCTGCCACATAGTACTCTTAAAGTATTTCTGAACAAAGAGAATATGGAAAGGTAATTTAAACATTTTCTATGCCAATTTCCTAAGGTGGAATAGTGACAACAACTTGCTTATCACAGTCATAGGCTATCTGCAATATTTTGAAAATGTTGAAATTCTAATCTCCAAAAACAACCTTTAAGATCTACAATATCAATTTATCCTGAAAAGATTAGATGGTTGGATTATGCGATATTATCATGATCATTTTGTTTTAATACTTTACTCACTCGTTTTTTTGGCTTTTACTTGTTACTCTACATTAGAGCTAGTTGTTTAGATCTTCATGTAATTTTTTCCTCTATATAGTTTTGTTTCAGTTAGATGATTCACATTCAATATGTTCCTACTGTATGTTGTGGCTCTTATTATATCACTTTCTTTGTGTGCTTTTGCATGATTATTGTATGTCACCACCATAGTTTGGGATTTGTAATTGTTGCATCAAAGATCTGAATTGGTTTTCCATGAACAGACTTGTTCTTCAGTTTACAAGTCTATTTCAAAAAGTAGGATTAATATAATTAAAGTCATGAACAAAACATTTAAATATTCTAGCATCTATCCAAAACCATGCCTAGGTCCTACACCAGCCAGTGAATAGGCTCATCTCTTGAAAAGTAAAAACTCAGACTTGACCACCATGTTTGGTGAGGAAAATGCCATGAAAAAAAGAGTGCAGAAATCAGTATGTTCTAAACACGAATGTTGCTAGTAAACTATGACCATTTAGTTTCATTTTCATACATCTTATGCACATTAGTTAAATTTATATAGCAACACTTTTCAACTGTTTATTCTCTATACCTTAACCTTTTAAGACTGAGGTTGTGTCAATACTAACTCCCCCACTCAAGTTTGGTTAATATTGTCCCCATCTTACCCAAGCACTGGTTGATTAATCACTAGAATTTTATCTTATTAAATAATAAATTTAATTGGAAACATTTTCTTAAATGTCTAGCAATGAAAATAGTGGTGGAGCCTGAAGAATTTTGAGGGAGCACAGACACGTCTTTCTTACAAAGGACTAGCAAAATAAGCATTAATTTTTATACAAAAGATTAATGAGTTCTCAAAGTTTTTAAAAAATTGAGGGGGCCCATGTTGCTGGCTCCAATTTGACTCCCTCCAACTTAAAATGGTAGTAGTAATATGTATAACATGGAAAGTACCAATGAATTTTATATAAAATATAAAATTAACACTAAGAATAAATAAATTTATTGAAACTTATTTTATTAATAAGTTTATTGAAAAATCACTATTGAGTCTAAATATGTCATTTTTACATTATATTTGTAAATTTTTAGATAGATCATGATAATACTTTAACTTAAACATTTTTTTCATCTCACCCTCTCTCTCTCTCTCTCTCTATTGTTAATTGCTATAACAGATCAGTACCTGTCTTTTTAATATCATCACTGACCTCTTTGTCATGAGGTCATATCATATGAAGTAACAAGTTCAATTTTTTTTCCAACTCCCTTTTTTTCACCTTTTTCATTTGTTTTCTCTCTATCTTTTTTCATTCCACTTTTCTACAACCAATCTCTCCACTCATGCATGTTTATTTTATTTTTTAATACTTAGAACTTCCAAGTTTTTGACTCCAAAAAAGTAAAACTATGAACCATGTCAAGCATTGTAATAGCATTTGTGACTACTTTCTCTGTAGAGCTTTTTTTCCGTCTTGATTTTCTTTACTAATTTGGTAAGTGGTAGCTAATTTACTCCCCTCTATCAAATGTGGGTAAAAAAAGTTGGTTGTCTATGTTGCACATTTCCAAACAAGTTGTTATTAGTCAGAACATTTTCAAAGCCAAAGTGAGTTCTTTTTGAGGATTCTTTTTTTTTGGTTTCTTTTATGTGATGCTTTTTGGGTTTCTAAAACTTGTTAGTTCCCATGTTGACATCACTTCAAAGGATGTATCATTATTTTATATGGTTTGTCTCTAGACTATGTACTCTTTGGGAAATATTTGTAGGTTGGTTTGTGAAATATGCAATGTCCTTTATTGAAAGAATGAAACACTTCACCAACATCCATCAAAATTAAGGCACCATTGGTCATAAAGCATTCTCTTCCCTCAACATATTGTCGTCCTATAGGTGTGAAACCATCCTTCAAGATCAGCATTAAAATTTTAGTATGGTAAAGAGCAATATTTAGATTTTCCATGTCAATTGAATTTTAAATTTAGTTTGCTATATAACATTGCAGGTCCTGTACTAGCCTGCTTGCTACTACATACTGTAGGCCCATCCTCCTGGGGCCATAAACGTCCAAATGTACATGCTTATAAAAGACTGCACTGCTTGGGATATTGCTAGACATGCTACCCTAGGTTTCCTTGGGATATTGGGTGAAACACAAGAAAATCCATAATTTATGAAAGGCATATTCTTGCTTTTTCATGATATATTGCTCAAGCCTATAAGTTGATGTCTTGATGCTATATTCTGAAGGTTCAGCAATTAACTTCTACTTCTATAATTATTGCTTTGGGTTGTGTCCACTGGTAGATGCAGAATAAAAAATAATAAAAAGTGTGAAGATAATAGTCACACGTTCATCTGGAGGAACTATGAAGCCCTCCCAAAACCACATTGGAGGAAAACATTTGAGGTATTTTTTTCTCTTTTGTGAAGATTCTTATGTTTCTAGGAAAAAACTAAGGCTCCATGATTCATGAATATTCAAATAAGTGATAAAGTGTAATTATGGTGGTAAATCTTCATAATTTTTTGTATTTTTTAAAACAAAAAGGGATGAACTTAAACCTCTATACATCTTAATCCTACATCTATTTTAATTGTGAAAACCACCATAACCTTATTATTTTTTCTTCTATGTCCACCACCTATTTCCTTCTCCAAACACCGCCATTAATTTCTTACTTCCACCCTTCTTTGTTTCTTACCAACAATATGCAGGCACCATTAACAGTTCACACATCTCTCACTTTGCTAGTATTCTTCCTTTTTTAACAAAAGCTTTCGGTTATGAACTGAAATACTGTCCAATAAAAAATAAATGCCTCCTAGAATCAAACATTCATCTCATTTAAAGCAACATTGCACCAATATAAGGCAGCTTGTCTCCCCTTAAACTAAGTATTGTTTTCGCCTTTATAAAGGTCTCTGATTGCATCTTGGATGTTCTCAATGGTTATGAGAATGCCATCCACCTAGATGGTGGCCTTTATACTTGATTCGAAGAAGGTTTAAAGATAAATTTAGAAGATGAAACAATGTAAATATGGTGTGGAAATATGCATAGCCAGAGGTCTTCCTGATTTTACCTCATTGTAACAAGCACATTTGCAAGTGTGAAACAACTAAAATTTTCAATTTCCATTTTGTAAAGAGAAGATTGTTGAGGCTGTATATTATGTCCAAATTGGATTGTGCTATCGGGGTAATGTCAATTCCGAACATGGTAGACTTCACCACATGTGGATTGTTCCTGGACTTGATTAGTTAGTCAATGTGTATGATATGAGAAATAAAGTATATAACTATCTTTTCTTGTTGATGGGGCACTATTAAAGATTATCTAGGCATCTATATTGTGTAGAGAACCTTGTTGTTGTCATCTTCCTCTAGTCATTCCACATAAAATATTCTGCATGTTTTTGTTATCAGCAATTTAATTAGAGATTTATTGTGGCAGCTTCATAACAGGTATCAATAATTTACGGTTGATCAGGAAAGGGAAGAATTCTTTGCAAAGCTTCTAGAGTCGAAAGACTGGTTGTATGAGGATGGTGAGGATGTAAGGTGTTTATATTGTTAAAATTGGAGGAACTTAAACATGTATAAATTTGCATCTATGGCCTATGACAACTGCCCTAGGTTTCTCATGTTTAGATGTTGCCCTTCATTGTTGGGTTGGAAATAAATGCAATTCTAGTTGCCACAAGCTGATGCCATTGAGAAACCTTACAAGGCTAATATATAAGATGACCTATTATTGACCATCTTGCCTATTGCATCAATATCTACCATGAGGCTGCACTTTCAAAGAATCCCAAATTCAACCACATCAACATCAATGATAAGCAAAAGATATTTCCATTTTGTTATTAGTGAAGTTGTATATGATGATTATTTATCTGATAGAGGCTGGTCTCCCTCTGAATGATCCTTTGACCATTTACATGTTACCATGTAGCTATTAATGACGAGAAGGTGCCTGCATTTGTTATTATTGCACAAGTATGATATGATTTACCAAGTCTATGCTAGTCAGTTTATTTAATTTGACCAACTAAAGTAGTCTTTTTAATCTTTATGCACTAAATGCTTGTTAGACTCTTTCAATTTGATTGAAGTGAATGTCCGCAAGGGTATCCCTGGTGTTTTGAATGATAGGATTCAAGTAACGTGCTTCAATAATTCATTTCATATTGGGTTTGGATAGACTTCAATAATGAATTCAATATTTCCCCTTATCATCTAATTGATCACAGAATTCCAGCTGAAACTATTGATGCAGCCACTCTACTTTTCTTGGGAAACTTGACAAAACATTGATTTATTTGCTTCTTTCTATATCTTGTCTCATTAAGCAAGCCAATACCATTTTATGCTAGTGTATTTTGGGGAGATAAAACCAAGAAATGACTTGTTTTTGAGATTTCTTTGATATATCAACTCTCCTCAAGATTCACCAAGTTTATAATGGGAAGGAAGCAGTGACTACATAAGGCAAGAGGATGCCAATGGACATTCAAAAATTTGGTAGTGCATGCACATCTACAACTTAACAAAATAACAACACATATCAAATTAAAAGCAAAGTAGCAAAAAATGATAGTTTACCAACACCATTTCTTAGAAACTACAAGTTATTTTGGTATGTATAAAAGGTTCTCATGGGCATGTATGATGACTTGGACATAATTGATATGTATCACTTATTGCATGAACGTGCACCATGATTTGTGTATGCCAAATTGAATGCAAATACATATGTAAATTGTGTTTGACCTCTTCACATCAGGACCATCAAATATGGAACAACTTAAGTGTTTAAACATGGTGGTGGTGATTGTGCTCCACTTAAACAATGTCTCACTCAACAGGAGTCATTAGAACAAGAACTGTGTTCTCTGACACAAAGCCGCGTTGTTACAAGAACACACTCTTTTCGGTATAGTGTTTAGGAAAACTTTGTTGCTCATGTCTATAATTCATTATCTAAGTATTTGTTTTGAATGGATTAACCATATTGGATAAGAAATCTGAATTATGATGGTTATCAAATGCTCTTTGGTACAAAAAACTTCTTTGATGAATCTAATGCGCATCAACNAATGCGCATCAACATCTGATTGCACAAAAAGCTTCAAACTCAATTTTGTTGTTTGAACCTCAAGGCCGAACCCCTCACAAATTCTTTATATTAGTCCATAAGTGGATGGTGATAGCATGCAGTTGCATCAGTTAACTTTAGGTCTCGTTTGAATATGTCGAACTATACGATAGATGCGAAATTTTCAAATTTTCTGCAAGTTCAAATTTTCTGAAAGGTCCCATCACGAATCAACTGATGCAATCGAAAGCCACGCTCGGTTCATAAAAGGAAAATGAAAAACAAAGCAGTAGCCAATTGAAAGTGCAAAACCGAATTCCTGAACAGGAGAGATTCTTTTATTGATCAATATGTTTGGATATGGTTTTCTAGTTTCAGGTTTTTTGTTGCACCGAATTCAATACAAATTTAGTTGTATGATGCCGAGGTCTTTAGTTCCACATGTTCAAACGGGGCCTTATCCACGTTACTGGTTAGCTCGGCTCGCTTTGGCCTCTGTGGAACAAACCCCAACACCCAGTTGGGTTCCATTTCAATGGGACTCTCCAATTGAGTCCACCGGTTTCACCCATCAGTTTCTTCCTCTGCCTTCCATTCCAGATACTTTTTATTCTATTCTTTGGATGTAAAAATTCGATTGATGTTCATATTTGACTAGGGGGCTGTTTGGTTGTCCATGTGTTTAAAGTTTTTCATAGGTTTCTTAAACACACTGCTGCAAGAGCCATTGATATATTTTTTATGTTATTTGTTTGTTTATTTTGATGTATATTCTTTATTTTCATAAATATTTTCTAAGTATTTCTTATTGTTTATATATATACGGCCATACCCCCACACCCAATTTTTTTTGAAATGGTCAGTACCCGCACCGGCACCCATACCTATGTGACAGATTACATCAGAATTTGATAAGTTCAAAACATATAGTTATCATCTTTCATGATTAAGTTTTCAACTATAATCCTCTTCATTTTATATGAATCCTTAGTGTTTTTTTATGAAAATGACCAAAATTTCTCCCTCTCACGTCTCTTGGAATATTTCGAAACAAAAAAAGGGAGAGAGAGAGAGAGAGAGAGAGAGAGAGAGAGAGAGAGAGAGAGAGAGAGAGAGAGAGAGAGAGAGAGAGAGAGAGAGAGAGAGAGAGGAGTGTAGGATTTGAAATATAACGCAAAAATGTGTTTTTCCCTATATTGTACGATACGGGCGATACACTAACGATACACGAGCGAATCGTATATCTTTAGCATATCATATAGGTTTTTTTGACCTATATGATAGGAATCTACGATACGGATAACGTTGCCATGTATTCACATGTCTTAATGTGCCTGATTTTTCCATCCATAATTATATGCTGCGCACAGGGTGAAAGTGTCTAGACCTAGATTCTAAGATGTTTTTTCCCCCCTTTTATTTAGTCATTGTCAAGCATTACGCCATTATAAACACAAAACAAAAACTTCAACGCCCTTTGGAGATTTAATAGATATGGGGTTCAAAAAACAATACTTTTAGGCCAAAATATAAGGAATGTTATCAATGTTCTTATTCATGTACCAATCCACCATTTGCCGTAAGATTGGACCTTGTGTCTCTCCAACTCAATCTCAATGCATCACAATATGAAACACAAAACAAAACTTCAGCACCTGACATGTAAAGGGGTTTAAAAAAAAATAATACTTTTGGGCCAAAATATAAGGAATGTTGTCATTGTTCTTATTCATGTACAAATCCACCCATAAGACTGGACCTTGTGTCTCTCCAACTCAATATTACTTCATCACAATATGCTTTTATTTTTTCAATAGTTACATCAATATTTTGGCCCCGATTGATGATAAGAGAGCATTTTATACTCAAGGTCTACAAAATTAATTGTATCTATTATAGCATGAAAGTGAGATGAGTAAGGTGCATTAAAAAGAACACATGTATCATAGAATCATCTCCCACCTGCATTATTTGCCTATTCCATCATTATTTGCCTATTGACTGTCACAAAAAACGTGTATGGGTAATATACGGCGAGGAAAAAGACGGGTGTAATATGGCAAAATTGTATATCTTGGGAATAAAACAGAAAAATTTAAAACATTTAATAAATCTTAAAAATCATAAACAAAATAAAAATCGAAAAAAGGTAAAAATGGGGAAAAATGTATAATATGGGTATTATACGTGTTTTTTGGTGTTTAAAAAAAACACTTTTTTTTCACGTTTTATACGATTGACTTGTTTTTCACGTTTTATACCCATTTTTTTTAATAAAATGTGTTTTTTGTGACAAACTTCAAAAGCCTCTTCAATTTCATCCAACCATTCTTCAGCATCTATTGTGTCTACCTCCTGTAAACTTTGGTAGACTCAAGTTTATGAATTGCTTATGTTGGTTGCCATTAACTACTTGTGTACCATAGGTGGCTTTGATGGTGAAGCCAAATTTACCGACTGGGTGCTGGATTGGGTCAAGGTCTGCATAGACCTAGAGATTGTCTGTAGGATCTCCATAAGGCCAACCCGGCCTCCTAGTTGATGACCCTTGTCTCTTTCTTGAACACCACCAGTTCTTGCGACATCTTGCCAAAACCTCTGTCTATTATACTAAGACATTCTTATGTGAATTAAGGCTTTACTCTCTACAATGCACAATTTTTTCTTTCTTACTAGACAACTTTCCAACTTGTTTTATTTAAAACAACTCATAATGAATTTCTCAGTATTTTTATCAATAAAACTTTTACCAGGTACTCACCCACTAGATGATGTCATGACCCGAGGCTGTCCAGAGAAAAGAGAGTTGCTCTAATAACATTAATCACGAAAAGGAAATAGATATAGAGTTGGGTTCTGCTCACGGTCCCCCAGACCTTGCGCCACCCAACCTGGCCCTTTTATGTTTTACAGTTGGGTTCGACTCTTTATAGTCGCAATCATGTGCTGATCTTAGACTTTTCATTCCTAGTATATTGTACCGCTCTCAGACTGTCCCCTTGTACCATTAACCTGAAAATATAAAACTGACAGTAAGTTGTTTCCCACATTATAATGATAACTCACGCCATGAGCAAACATTTGCATAAATGTATCATCAACATAGCTCGAGTTCCCTATTTGAGTGTGGCACATACTTTTAAAAATGGATACAACTAAATAACATGCATGTATGCATGAACATATATTTAAAGAATTAAATTGAACTTAATTAACTTAAGCCATTTGCTTAAACTTGCAACTTAGTTCAAGCCTGCTAAATATCAACTTTTCTAGTCTAAGCACTCTATAAATGACGTGATTAATCTAATTATTTGTCATTAACATTGAATCTTAACTAAAACTCCATATAGTCAATTGCCTGTCCTACTTTATCTTAACTCTGGGTACGGCCAAGGTAGTCTAAGCAACACTGGCTCGTAGTAGACCAAAATCTACTAGTAATAATAGCTGATTAAGGCTAGCTGAGTCCCACTACCTAACTTAGCCTACTGTCAAGTTTCGAGATACGGCAAATCGATGCACTATTCAACATCAAGTTCAAATCATCAGTTTCAATTCCTTTGTCTTTGCTCCTTATTCCTCTCTTCAAAACATCACACCTATCTTGCTTTGGTGCATTATATGTTGTCCGGTGAGCAAGAGACAAATCCTACTGTCCGAGTGAATGCCGAAGCCTCCCCCCTTTCCCCTCATTCCCTCAAGGCTTAGGGTTGCTTTACGGTGCCTCAGGGTAGGCACCTCCGCTATGCAATATTTTTATATCAATCCCCCACTTTTTGCAATATAAAGGATTAATGCCATGAGAATTTGAAATATAGACTAGCCACCTACCAGCCCTTGCAATGGTCGTTGCATCACTCCTCTTGGGCTTGGTGCATTATATGTTGAGCCTAAGACTTTTAAAGAAGCCAAAGACAAATGGCAGCATACAATAGCTGAAAGGTTCAATGCTTTAGCACTTCTTGTTCAGAAAAAAAGTAGTTGGCCTTAAAAGATCTACACTATGGTAGTTGGGACATTTGGGCACTATAAGGCAAAATTAGTCATCAAGAGATATCATCAATACTTCGAATTTACTACTCTAGATCTTTTTCTCCTAAAGCCCCAGCGACAATGAAAGGGGCATCCTCAAAGCTTTGAATTTAAGGCAACCGAATTTTGAAAAGTTCTTAGATGGACCTTGATTAACCCTCAAGAGAGGGGTAAAATCTGAAGATAGACCTATATAGTCTCAAGAAAGCACCACAATCCAACAGCATTAAGCTCTGAATTTTGAATAGAGCCATCATGATCCAGCTCTTTTGTCTCACTAACAAATAAAAAGTGTACATGGATATTCCATATGAAGATGACTAGGACCAAACTGATAATACAAAACCAGAGTTAACTCAAATATTTCGCATGAAAATCTTGGATATTCAAGTTATTTTTTTAGTCTTGAGCGCTGTATCTATGATGACACTAAAGTATGAGACTGACCCAGTAACTAAGGCTAAATTGGCTAGTGACAAAACAAAAAGGTTGAAACTTGAGTTGAGCCAAATGTAAAACTAAGATCTTGGCAAATCGTCATTGAAAAAAAAGAATTACTAGGAAATTGATATATTTGGCAAATCGTCATTTGCTCAGCCAGATAGTTCACCTTGCTGCAGCCTTGAGGGTTGCCATGCTAAGTGTTTTTCTCATCTTATTATGTAAAGTTAAGGGTATTGGGATGCAGAATTTGGAGGATCTACTCACCATAGGTTGTCGACTGGTTTTTAAGGCTGTTCATGAGCAAGTTCGAGCTGGCTCAAGCCAGCTCGAACTCGGTTCATTTGTCTTAAAAGGAATTTGAACTCAGCTTGAGCTCAACTCGAGTTCGATTTCATTAGCTCGAGCTCAGCTAGCTTGAGTTCTTAAAACTCGAACTCAGCTCAATTCAACCTGAGCCAAAGATTGGCTTGAGCCAAGCCAAGCATTTCATTAAAAAATTTATCTTTTAAAGAAAGAGGCAGAATTAGACTTGAACATGAGACCTCCCATGTACCAATCACGTGTATAGATGTTTGAGCAATCTACTTTTTCTTTATAGTTTTATGAAGTGTATTTTATATATTTTCTTTCTTGAACTTAACAGAGTTTAACAAAGCCAAGCCCACTTGAGCTCGACTCGTTTAGGTTGTCGAGTTCATTTCTTAACTTGAACTCAACTCTTTTAATAAACGAGCCGAGTTCAAGTCAAGTTTATCGAGCGAATTTGAGCAAAGCTCGAGTTAGCTTGATTCATTGAACAACCCCTACTGGTTTTAGTATCACTATGAGTCAAGCCACTGCAGAAATATATTAGGTGTGCTGTGCCTTATGTGAATTTAGAAGTCCAATCAGTAGGACAACCAGCGTCATAAACATGAGCACTATTAATATTCTTAGAAATCCAACACTTATGAGCTAACAAGACAGTTCAAGATATATTATTATTTCACAAGAAGAGTACAGAAGAGAGCCTGATTTGCATTTGAAATGGGGAACATGAAGCAGCGTGTTAGGCACAAGATTGCCTTCGGCTGGGACCGAGATATTTCTCTTTAGGCTCAGGACGAAACATTCCACACAGTGTGAAGTTTGAGGGAAATGCTTACAAATGTAACTCTTCTGGTGGAAAAGAGATATACTAGGCTACCTTCGTCAAAAATTTTATCATAGCCCATATATAATTCTGCATAGAACTGAACTTGCCATCATTTGTTTGCTCCCTCGATCAGGCCCAAACCCCACATAATAGCACTAATAAAGCACCACGTGTTTTCACATTGATCATAAGGGGAAAAAAACCTAATAAGTGATCTTACCCAATTTAGGCTAGTGATAGAACAGAATCTTCTCCATGCCACCATCCTTGACTGAATGAGGATGAAAGAGAAGTTAGGTTTGGGTCATCTTTATGCTTGGCCCAAGCTCCTTCAAACTGCAAGCCCTTGGATCTTTGCCACAGAAAAGTAGTTAATAACCATTTGACAAAGATGGAAAGCAGAAAACAACTTTGTTTCTTACTTTTGAAGCAAAAAAAATATCTGAAGGATATGGCGACGGATAATCTCTCTGTCCTTCCTCAGTGATGCTTCCTTGTATGTTAAAGCAAGTTCATCCACTAATCTGAGGAAGCGAGAAAAAGAATAGTTCAAAGTCAGAAGAAAAAATGCGAAAAAAAAAGAACCATCTTTCTTGGTATTGTCCAGATATTTGCAAGACATGATGAGAAAGTGGATGGACCCTAATGGAGACAGACCAGATAAATGACACGTAGGAGAAGGATTACATTTTAGCAACCCAACATCAACCATGAACATTGCCACTAGAACATTGTAGATTTGGAGACCGCATAATGTTACATAAACCTCCAAGCTAAACAGGTACAAAACAAGGGATCCTATATGCGTGGATCCACTCAGGTTACAAGTAATCATCAATTTTCATGAATTTTGCAGACCACAAATGATAGCTCTTCAAACAAAATAGGCAGCTTACTGGCCCACATATAATGTATTCCGCATCCAAGTCAACTTTAAGATGGTCTGGAGCCTTTCAAGTGACTGCAAAATGACATGTAAATTTCAACATGTAAGCGGGGTTTTAAAGTGCTTGAAAAGCCGATGATCTACAATATACAAAAACTTATATCACTTCGGAAATAATATTTCAAATAAAAAATATAATCCAGAGTTTGATCCACTTCGTAAAGATCATATTAACCACATCCATGGGTCTGGATTGAGTTGATAAAGCATCCACCTATGCATTTCACCCCATTAGCTCCATAACTTCACTAGTGCAAAATATTATCCCATATGCATGTATTCTGTTGTACACTCTATTAGTTTAGTTCACATGAATGTTAAAATTTAATGATTAGCTCTAATGTTATTATAAGTATATGTTTTTATATGTACTATCATATATCTTAAACTCCTAGTAGTTTGATGTATGATTTGTACATATAAATATATGTACATATGTATGTATGTATTGACCTTTTTGTATTTATTTTCCTTTTATTTTTTGTGTATTTTTTTGTATATTATTTATTTCTTTTTATTTACAAAAGGTACTAGCTGTTGGCTGCTCCCAACGGCTAATTCTAGCCGTTAGAGCTGCCCAACAGCTAGCTCCTTTTTCTCCTTTTCTTTCTTCTATAATTATAAGGGACTTGGGTCCCTTGCTTTGTGTAGGCTTTAAGGCCTGCTTTTGTGTACTATTTGAGATTGAATACAAGTTTTTCACCTCTAGTTTGAGGTTTCTCCTTGTGTGATGTCTTGGAGTGGCTGATATCTACAAGAGTCATTCTTAAAGTGTTTCTATCATTAAATTCAGGTCTGATTTACATGGGTATCAAAGCCATGGTTTGGCTCTTTGTTTGCTGATTTTCCAAGTCTTGAAAAGTCAGTCCTTGCAACATTGTTGATTATTTGGATCTTTCCAACCCTACTTGCAACATTGTCAAGAAAAGTCACATTCAAATTTGGCATCAAAGACTTGGACACTCTTTAAGAAAAATATCTTGTATCTCATTTTTGGAGGAGACATGTAAAGAAACGATTTCTTGTGATGATTGTATTAAAGCCAAAATTAAAGCTTTACCATTTGGCAATGGAACTTTGTTGCAAAAGCACCTTTTGAATTAGTGCATTCGGATATATGGAGACCTGCTCCTATTATGTCTAAAGGTGGTTTGCTATATTATGTTATTTTTGTGGATGATTACTCTTGACATGCTTGGGTTTATTTTCCTAAACAGAAATCAGAAGTCTTTATGAATTTCAAAAACTTTTACAACATGATTAAAACATAATTTGATGCCAACCTAAAAACTTTTAGCAGTGATGTCCGGGGAGGAATTTATTTCTAATGAATTTGAAGAATTTCTAAAGGAAAAAAGAATTCTACATCAAAAGTCTTGTCTCAAAACCCCCAACAAAATAGAGTTGCCGATAGAAAACATAGACATATTTTTGAAACAACAAAAGCTCTTCTTATATCAAAAAATGTTCCAAAAAAATTTTGGGCGAAAGTCATTTTAACATCCATTTATTTGATTAATAGAATGCCTTCTAAGGTTCTAAAAAACACATCACATTTTCAAAAACTTTTTAATTTGGAGCCAATTTATAAACGATGTAAAGTTTTTGGTTGCAAGTGTTACATTCTAAATGTAAAAAATGACAAACTTTTATACAAGGCTATTCAATGTGTCTTTATTGATTATTCTGAAACTCAAAAGGGATATAGATGCTATGACATTGAAAAAAATAAAGTGTATCTTTCAAGAAATATGATATTTTTTATAGATGAAGAAAATGACTTTGATGCAAATGAACCCAAGCAAGAAGATGTCTATTCTTTCTTATGGAGAAAAATATGATGATGATGATGTTTTGCATTCTTCATATGATGATATTTTGAATGAGTTTGATAGCATTCTTTTTCATAGTAGACCACCTATGTCACACGGACACGGCAAAATAGCCCACGTATCCGTGCCGACACGGGGACACGGGTAGGCCTGGGCATCGGGCCGGGCCCGGGCCCAATAGGGCGGCCCGCCCGGCCCGACTCCCTCTCCCTTTTCCCTCTCCCTCTCCGCCTCCGTCTCCCGCTCGCTCCCCTCCCTTTCCGCTCCCCCTCTCCCTCTCCCTTCCTGTCTCCCTATCCCTCTCCCTCTCTGATCCTGCTCCCCCTCTGGTTCCCTCTGTTAACGTATGGGAATCGGGTCTACTTAGACCCGATCCATTCATTCTTATGTCCACACGCCCAAGGTCACTTACCGGTGGCGTGCCTGTAATTTTTTATTCTTTATTGTACATTTCTGTTGTACCCTAATTAGGGTTGTGCTAGTTAATAAAGATCTATCGCAGTGGCTGCTCTATTGAGGCCGACTGTTTCTCATCTTCTCCATCGTCCCCTCTTTGCTATTTCTCCTCTTCATCGTCCTTCGGTGAGTGTTCTCAAGTTTGGCGTTTTCAGTTTGACGCCCTAAATTCCTCTTTTCAAAGTTGTGCCCTAATCTTGGGCGTTTTTCCCAAGTTCAAAGTTGTGCCCTAATTTTGGGCGTCTTTCCCAAATCGAGTTTTCCAATCGATTTCAGACTTGATTCAATCGATTTTTCTAAATCTGAGATTTGATTTGCCCTAATCTAATCGATTTCAGATTTGTTTCAGTCGATTTCTCTAAATCTGAAATTAGATTTGCCCTAATTTCTCTAGATCAGATTTCAGATTTCTATCGTCTGCCCTAATCTCAGATTTGCCCAATTTCTGTCGTCTGCCCTAATACCTCTTTATCGTCATGCATAAGCCGGCTCCTTCCCTTCTTTCTTCTAGTTTTCTCTCTCAACTTATTTCTCAAAAACTCAATCACAGCAACTATTTGACTTGGAAACGTCAAATTGTCCCTTTTATTAAGAGTCATAGGCTTTATGGCCATGTGGATGGGACTACTCCAGCACCTCCCAAGTATACTAATCGGGAAGTAAAAAGGACTGTCGTGGGAAATGAAGCTGCTGGGTCTACGGCTGGAAATGAAATTCGAATTGAGTATGAAACTGTTGACAATCCTGAACATGAACTTTGGATGACTCATGACCAATCCCTTGTTGCTTACATCACTTCCACCTTGTCAGAGGAGGTTTTAGGAAGTATTGATGATGACTTGACAGCCTTGGAGTTGTGGACTACTCTTGCCACAACTTATTCTCAAGTATCCGAAGCCCGATTTCTGCAATTGAGGAGGCAATTTCAGGATATAAAGCGTGGGACACGTAGTGTTTTGGAATACTTGAATGAAATAAAGAATGTAAGTGATAAGCTTGCAGCTATTGGGCATCCCGTCAGCGATAAGGACAAGGTGCAACAAGCCTTGAGTGGTCTGGGAGAAGAGTTTGACATTTTCTGCACGGCCTTGGAAGTTCTTCCCATTCTTCTTTCTTTTGAAGATCTGAAAGCTAAGTTGTTTCAACATGAAGCCAGTCGTATCCAACGACATCCAGTTATTTCCAACAGTCACAATGTGTTGATCACGGGGACACATACTCCACAAGGAAATCGTACACGATCTTGGACTCCTCAGACAGGAGTGGGAAGAGGGATTCTTCCGACACCACCAGGCATAAATGCCACATCTAGAAGGGTGCCAAATTGCTTTTATTGCAACAAGAAAGGGCATGTGAAATCAGAGTGTTGGCACAATCCTCAAAACAAAGGTAATCAGCTCAGGCGTGAAAACAAGGCAGCCGCAGGGTCAACCTCATCCTCTTCAAATCCATCATCAAATGTTCCCGCAGATGTGCAGCAACTCCTCATGACAGCCTTATCTAAGCTTAATTTGAAACAAAATGATCAAGGAGAGTGGTATGTGGACTCTGGGGCAGCAACTCATGTTACTGGTGAGACAGGTAAACTTTCTAGTGTTTTTCCCTATTTAGATAAAGGTTCAGTTGTCACGGGAGATGGCTCTCATCACAC